>JBBBWG010024824.1:0-11009 GCA_037176905.1 Azolla pinnata
CCCATGCGGTCTTTGAACACGTGGGAAGCCGCATCGAGAGCCAGTATTTAACATGCGAGATACGAGAAATCGAGGGCTTTGGAACGCGACTTATCTTAGGGCTTTGGAACGCGACTTATCTTAACAAGCCTAGACATTAAAGAACAAGAATTTAGGTACGAAAACTTAGAGCAGAGCTCGCTCAACATGCATCACATAGCAAGGTAAGTGGGCTTGCCTGTATTTCTCTTGTATATTGATTGCTCGCTCGCTCGCTCCTATTTCCCTTGCTTGAGGACACCGAGAATCACGAGGGTGATGTGTATTCTCGTGAATAACCAAATAATCATCTCATTTAAAATCTAAAATTCTCAGGGGTCGAATTTAAACCAAGAGCATGACTCGAATTCAAGAGAGAGAACACATTTCGGTGACTGCAAGGTTTGAACCTACGCGAGAATAACCCAATAGATTTCAAATCTATCACCTTAACCACTCGGCCAAGTCAACCGCGTGAGCATTTTGTTCTAATAAACTTAATATCACATACGACATTTGACTCGCGAAAACGTGCACGCTTCACGGGAAGTATTTTCGTTTGGCAACCCTGTTGAAGCGCGACATTGATCAGTTTCATGGAAATTAATAGACCTCTCAAAGATATTTTAGTTTATGTGAGTTTCATTCTTCTTCCACCGGCTTTGAATACTCAAGGGGGTCCGGTGTCGCGTCGTTCCGTGCGTGCGGTCGGAAGGGCGGGACCACGGGGACCTTGTACTACGAAGAGATGGATGTCGGGGTCAGAAAACGCCGGAAAACCGACCCGATCGGAAATCCGACCCATCCGGAAAACGCCAGAAAACCGACCCGGTCGGAAATCCGACCCGTCCGGAAAACGCCGGAAAACCGACCCGGTCGGAAATCCGACCCGTCCGGAAGACATCCGGAAACCTCGACATCCGGAAGAAGGGAGCGGGGCCGATTGACCGACCCCGACCTGAAAGAGAACCGAGCCGAACGAGTAAACTCGGTCGAGTACAATAGCGGAGGAGAGTCGGAAGCCAATACGGGATCAATGCCGGTTTGGGGAGGCGGGCGAGTGGGCCCAAGGTGGCAAGCCGGACTCGGAAGTGGTTGCGACGACAAAGGACGAAGAGACCAACGCGGGTTCGGGTCTACGGAGGGAGAGTATGATGGGAGGCGCTTGATGTGGCCGCGTAAGGGCCGAACTGATGAGCACGTGAATGGTCGGCAAGGTACAAGCGCGTATTCAGAGAAGCAGCAGCGAGACTCAAGAGGAGCCTACGAAGAGGCAAGCGCGAACCGAGAAGGCGGGTCGGCCTGGAAGTGGACGGTTCGGGACCGAGGGCACTGACAACGCGAAATCGGGTGCCGAGTCCGCGAAAACTCGGTAGAAGCCTGTAGCCGGATTCTCTCACATTCTTCTCCGGTAAGGGTCTAATCTGGCGCATACCGGTGGATGCGCGGTTAGGTGGGGGCGGATGTTGTGAAGAATTCCGGTTACAAGTATAAACCAGGAGAAAACGACGGAAGAACGGCGTGTGACACGTGCACCCGTTCATAGGGTAGTTGTACAGAGGGTGTGAGCAAGGGATACGTATCTCGCATTGTATTTCCCTCCCTTCCTTGGGCTATAAAAGGAGGGAGGGGTCCCTTGAAGAGGGGTTGCCCATTTTGTAGTATGAGGGTATACCAATTTTGTTAGGTCCCTTTTAAGGTTCTTCTAGGGTTAGTCTTTTCTCTGCTTAGGTCTTGGTTGTTTTAGGCGGGGAGAGAACCTGAGGAGCGCCGCAGCCATGGCGGCCAGGTTTTGCCGAGATCCTCCTCCTTCGCCCTTCTCCCTCCGCACGTTGGCGTCTGCAGAGCTCGAGAGGCTGCCTCCGTCCGTGGAGCGCCCGTGTGCTTCCAGCGGAGCTCCGTCTTGCTGTCTGTGGCGTTTCCACATCGGGTGTATGCCGAGCTCGGGTGGCTGCCTCCGTCCATGGAACGCCCGTGTGCTTCCAGCGGAGCTCCATCCCGCTGTCTACATCGTCCTCCCGGTGTGAGTGTGTTGATGTGGGTGCATGGTAAGTTTTTGTTCGGCCGTTCGGGCTGTGTCCGGCTCAAAGCCAAGTTATAACCACTCCTTGTATATATATATAACGTATGTCCATACAACGTTTGCGTATTCGGGTCTCTGTTGGTGTCAGGAGCGTTACTCCCCTTTTCTTAGTGTCTATACATAGGAAGTATGTGTGTTGGGTCGGTGTGCGTGGCTTAAAGCCGAGTTATAACCACTCCTTGTATATATATAACGTATGTCCATACAACGTTTGCGTATTCAGGTCTCTGTTGGTGTCAAGAGCGTTACTCCCCTTTTCTTAGTGTCTGTACATAGGAAGTATGTGTGTTGGGTCGGTGTGCGTGTGTCCTCTCCCTACCGCTTTCTCTCCCATGCTTGGTAGCCTTCGGTGTGTGACCGGAAGTGGTCCGGTTTGCACCGCAACCGGCTCGGTCGGACCGGACGAAGTCGGCTCCCCGACATCCATCTCTTCGTAGTCCAAGGCCCCCGTGGTCCCGCCCTTCCAACCGCACGCGCGGAACGACGCGACAACGCTGCCGGCTTCCGGGTCTCTCCTTGCCAGGGGGTGGGGTGTAGAACATCCCAAGCCAGTATGCCAAGGCCGTTGCCCGGGTCTTCCGGCTGGCCGTCGCCTCCCGGACAAGGGCGGCTGACGTGATCGCCGCCCAGTCGAGGTCGCGGTTCTCCCATCCAGCTATAATCAGGCTGCCACGGATCTTCGTGACGGCCAACGTGTTGCTCTGCAGCAGCATCCACTACACGCAGAAGGTGGCGTATTCCTTGAACGCCTCGCTCCGTCCGCCGGTTATTAAAAAAGACTTCTCCGTTGGCGAGTACTCTCCGTAGTACTCCGTCAACGTGGCGTCGTTATATGTGTCGGCCTCTTGCGCGCCGCCCTCCGGCAGGTCGAGAAAGGCGCGGACGGCTTCCGTCGACAGTTCGTCGACATTCACCTGCGCCAGAGCTTCCTCCAGATTGGCCCACGGCGCTGCGAGGGATACTCGCAGGTATCCGCCTAATCCACGGCGGTTCAAGCGTTCCACGAGTTGTCGAGAAGGTGCGTCGATGAGCTTCATTTTCGTCGATCGTCGGTTGTCGGAGCGCAAATAGCAGCCGGGTCTTCGTCGCAGCAATCAGATTAAAGAAAAGAAAAGCGATATGTCGACTCATCGGGTGGTCCGGCAGTTATAGCAACCATATCTTTTCGTGGCAAACCGTGCGCGCCGCCCGTCCTTTCTAATTAAAGTGTTACGCCACGAAAAGTAATAATACCGGTGGCCGCTCACGTCGCTTTTTACGTTTTGCTTTTCACCGACTACCATCCATACCAGGTAATGATGGCTTTTCGGTCCGTTCGAAAAGCACTCCGAATATCCTGTTTTTCACACGTGTGGCCTCACACGTGCTGCAGTTATTCCGATTTATTTATGTACGAGGTTCTTTAATGCGCAAATCCCCAAGATTCGACCGACAGATGCCTTCCAAGATCTTCCGAAAAGATCTTCCGCATTTTCCCGACCTTTCGCGACTCCTGTTCCCTCCGGAACTCCGTAATTTCTCCGAGCTTCCATCCTATCCGCGACTTCACAGAATTCCGTAACTTCCTCCCTTTCGGAATTACGTAACTTCGTATCTTCCGAAATTCGTGCGTTCCGCCCCTTGGATATTTCCTCTTGGTTCCGAAAGTCGTATTGTCCGCTCCTTTGTGGAACTCGGCTTCCAGCCGTATTATTCCAGAATTCCGTCGCACGACCTCTTCCCCTCTTGATTTCTTCCTCCTCCATGAGCCACTGTCGTACCTTTCGCGACATCCAACTCGAATTCCTTCGAGCCCGACTCAAGTCCGTCTGAGTCTTCGTATCTACGGTCTCTCCGTCTGATACGGTCGCGTCTTCACTTCCGTCACCTTACGGAAGGTAAACTCCGGCGGGTCCTCCATCATACTTACTGTCCATCAGCCTAGTACAACCTCGTCGGCACCCCGCCGTACAGGTACGACTGCTTCAGTTCCTGTTCACGGCCAAGACTTCCTCCGAAGCCTCACCCGAACCGTTCGTCGGAAGAAATGGGTTGGGTGGTAGCTTTCCGTAGTACAGTTTTAGGCGAAACCCGTTCGTCCATTGCGACAGTATTTCGCCGGAAAGTGTGCCCAACTGATACGTGCCGCTTTCCTCGTTCACGACCCAGTACGGTCCTATCCATCGTAACCGTAACTTGCCTGGCATAAGGCCGGATCGTGACTGGAACAGCAAAACGGCTTTTCCTTTGCCGAAGCGTACTTCATTCCTCTTCCGGTGCCGGTCTACGAACGCCTTTCGTAGCCACTGTTCATGTTCCAGCGCTTCCATACTCTGGATTCGTTCCTCCTCGAGTCATAATAGCTGCTCCACCCGTGCATGCTCCGATTCCGACTCGTTCAACTTATGCTCCAACTGAATCCGTAGGCTTGGAACGATGAACTCAGATGGCATCACGGTTTCCAAGCCGAATGCCATGCGGAACGGTGTCAATTGAATACTAGTTTTGTAACTAGTCCGATATGCCCATAGTGCGGAATGCAACTTTCGGTCCCAGTCTGTTCTGTTTGCTTCCACGATTTTCCGCAAAATCGTCTGCAGGGTCTTATTCGTACTTTTCGCCAGGCCGTTTCCCTGCGGATAGTAAACCGTACTCCTCCAATGGACCACTGCATAATGATGCGTGAGGCCGCGCACAACGTCGTTGACGAAGTGTGCTCCTTGGTCGTTCACGAGCTCTATGGGACAACCGTACCGACACCATATATACTCGTACAAAAATTTAGCGGTGGACGACGCCGTGTTGTCATGTAACGCTTTCGCCTCCACCCACTTCGTGCAATAATCCGTTGCTATGAGTATGTACCTGTTTCCTGTCTGGGCCGCTGCAGGGTTAAATGGGCCGACAAAGTCGAGACCCCACTTCTAGAAGGGTTCAAGCGGGAGAACGGCCTGATGCGGCATCCGTGCCGACTCTTGAGGTTGCCCCGTCCTCTGGCACAAATTGCACTCCTTCGCGAATAGGTGTGCGTCCCGCAACACCGTTGGCCACCACAATCAGCTTTGCCAAACCTTCCGTGCCGTAACCTCGCCTGCATAATGCCCACCGGCCACTCCACTGTGGCATTCCCGAACACATCCTCTTGCTCGTGCTTCCGTACCACACGTCTCCATACTCTGTCCGCGGATTTGTGGTACAAACTGTCGTTCATCAGACTGAAGGCACGGCTACGTACACCCAACCGTTTTCGTTCCGCCTTCGACAACTCCTCGGGTGGGACGCCGTGGCTGAGAAAGTAGACTATGTCGGTCAGCCACTTATCCGGGTCGTCCTTTGGTCCGACTTCCGGCGCAACCGTCATTACCCCTGTGTCGGGGAAGTCGTCAGCCACCCCCATCGGCACTTCTCCCGATTCCAACCGTGAGAGGTAATCGGCCACGGCATGTTGAACACCGGGTCGGTGGACTATATCGAACTCGTACTCCTGTAAGAGGAGAGTCCATCGATCCAGCTTGCCTGTCAACGAGGCCTTGGACACCAAATATACCAGAGCCGAATGATCTACGTGGAACGTAAACCGGTATCCGAGCAAGTAGTGAAGAAATTTCGTCACACTGTAAATCATACCGAGGGCCTCCCGCTCTGTTGTCGAATAATTTCGTTCTGCCTTCGATAGTCGTCGGCTAGCGTAGTAGACTGGCCGAAACCAGTTCTTCTCGTACTTCTGCATCAAAACGTTGTCGATCGCTATGTCTGATGCGTCCACGAACACGTGGAACTCCTGGTTCCAGTCCGGGGGTTGTACCACCAGAGCACGTGTCAGCAAGAGTTGTAAGGCTACGAAAGCCTTTTCCTCCTCGTCAGTCCACGTAAACGATTCCCTATGAACTGCAGCGTGAAGGGGCGTGGCAAAATCCGCCAAATGACGGATCATCCGACTGTGCCACCGAATCTGCCCCAAGAATCGGCTCAAAGCCTTGACGTTATGTGGCGCCGGAGCTTCCAAATTCGCCTTGACCTTGTCAGGGTCCATCGCAATTCCGTCCTTGCTCACGATGTGGCCTAGCAGCATGCCACTGGTGACGGCGATGACACACTTCACCAGATTAAGGCTTAGTCGTGCTTCTCGACACTTTTTGAGGCACAACTTCACGTGGCGCGAGTGTGCCTTACGCGTTCCGAAGACTGCAAAGTCGTCTAGGAACACTTCCATAAATCCAGGGATATACTCTTCGAAAATATCCATAATAATCCGTTAGAAGGTAGCTTGGGCCGTCTTCAATCCGAACATCATGACGACTGCCATGAAGACGCCCCATTCCGTGACGAATGCGGTCTTTTCCTGATCCTCTTCGGCCATCCGAATCTGATTGTATCCGCTAAATCCGTCCAGGAAGCTTTACTTTTTGTGCCCAGCTACCGTGTCGAGTACTCCATCCGTAAACGGTAAGGGAAACGCATCCGTGATGGTTACTGCGTTGAGTTTCCGATAATCGACTCAGACCCTTAGCTTGCCGTTTTTCTTCGGCACCACCACGATCGGGCTCAACCACGTTGCCCATTTAACTGGCCTGATAAAGCCGACCCGAAGGAGCTTGTCAGTCTCCTCTTTGACTTTCGCCGCATAATTCGGGTTCAGGCGATATCTCCGTTGCTGCACCGGAATGGCGTCTTTCGCCAGATTTATCTTATAATGATAAAACTCCGGATTTAACCCCTTCATGTCCTCATACGACCATGCGAACACGTCTTTGTACTTCCGGAGGACATTGGTCAGCTGCTCCTTGAATTCCGTATCGAGCTCCTTCGCAATTAAAACGTTGTGCGGTTCCTCCGCCATTCCCAAATTCAGCTCTTCGAGTTCGGTTGGCCGAACTCGTTGGGACACCGCTAACTCCCGTTCCAAAGCTTCCCTGGCCCTGCCCAGTTCTACGACCGCCGCCTCGTCCAAAATTTGATACGGCTCTGCTTCCTTGACGACGTCGATTTCGTAGAGTGGCACCAGGGTCGGATTCTCCTAAAGGAAGGTGTCGGCTTCCTCCTCCGTTAGGCCCTCCAACATATTGACGCTCTCCGCGTAAACTGGAGCTGTGGCCTTGTCCGGTATACGACCCTTCGTCGTGTGTATCCGGATTTTTCGTCCACCTCACCGGAATGTCAGCATGTTTTTCAGCCAATCGTGCTTCATTCGGGCGGAGCGTAACCATGGCCGCCCTAACAGGATGGGGTCAGCAGTCCATGATCACGACGGAAATGGTAAATGCGTGCCCCTACACGACCATTTCCAGGTCCGGGATGATGCCGATGGGCCAGACCGAACTCCCATTCGCCATCCGCAGCCAAAATTTGCATGGCTCCCACGTTGTTATTCCCAGCTGCCGACATGTGGCCATAATTATCACATTGACGCCTGACCCTCCGTCGATTAGAATTCCTGCGATCCTCTGCCCTCCGACGATGGCCTCCATACTAGGGCATTCGCAGTCCATCACGTGTTGATCGACTTCTGTCAGTTGTACTGCGGGTGCCGTCGTTGTCGTCGTACCCTCCAAGGTACGTCGAATTCCTTCCCGAAATCTTGGCACCAACCGCAACAATTGGTCAAGTGTCATCATGACCTGTATTCCCGCCAAATCCGAAATGTCGGGCTCCGTTTCGCTACCAGACAGCCCCGCGGGTTCCGAAATTGCATTTTTGCCACTTTCCGTACGTTGGGTCGCCTGGGTCTAAATCTCTGAGTTTTGCTGAGCATTTGCCTCCTCGACCCAATGCTGCGCCTTCTCACGGACTCGGTCCTGCTTCGTCCATTGTTCCGTGAGAGCACGGCTGCGCGTTGTTACCAACTGTACGTCTGGCGTAATGAGGTTGACCGTCGGGGAGTTACTCGTCGACGCTCCCCCTTGGTTTGACGTTTGGCCTGCATGAGGGTGTGGGCAATCTCTTGCGAAGTGTCCGGGTTGACAACAGCGGAAGCAAAGTTGGTCCTTCCCCGGTCTTCGTCGATCCCACCGCCTGTTGTTCTGCGGCCAAAACGAACCCGGCTCTTGTCGCCGGTCGGCTTCTTCCTTTTTGAATTGACTGTTCGGGAACTGAGGCCGACCATTGCGATGAAACGGCCGTCTGCCGCGGTTGCCATTGTGGAACCGGTTGTTATTTCTCTGTCCCTGATTCTGGACTGGTACCGGTTCGACGGCCCGAACCGCCGGTGCGTTTCTCCGGGCTAGCAGGTTATATTCGCACGTCGCCGTTGTGTGCGTTCGTGCTTGGCATAGGGCACAGCGCTGTATGCATTCCACGATGGAATGACATAACCGCAAGCACAGCGTGCACTGAACCACCTGCTGGAAGGCTTTCTCCTCCGCCTTTGGGGAAGGTGCGATTGCGCGAACTTGGGACAATCCGAGTCCCAGCCGCTGGTGATCTAAATTCAATGCTCTATTCACGATCTCCGTCAGTGGCACCGTGGTAGCATCCATTAATGCGGAGGACCGTAGCGGTTCCCGTAAGGCCTTCAGAAACTGACGTTTCTGTATGTCCTCTACTGGCGGAGTATCCAGCATGGCCTGAACAGCTCGAAACCGTAACACAAAGTCTGCTACCAACTCCCCCGCTTGCTGCTGAAGCGAGTAATATTCCTTCAGCACTTCCGTCGGGTCGATCTTGACTTGGAAGAGTTCCAGACTTGTCCACCAGTTCCTTAAACGTCCCGACCGTGCTGATGTCCTGCTGCGCGTAGCAGCGCGCAGCCTGTCCCTCCAAGGACAGGTGGAACTCCACAATCATAGATTGCTCACGTTCCGTCGGAGACAATCCTTGCGTCCCATGATTCACGGCCCATATGGACCGGAATTGCTTGACGTGTGCCGCCGCATCCGGGTGATTGGAGTATTTAGGGTAGGCGTACGGCATGATGTCGTCTGCAATTGTCCGACGCTGATTCGTGGGTTTGTTGGGAACACCCGTTCCCTTCGCAACAGTCGGTGAACCGCCAACTACGACTGCTGACGAAATTTCGAGTCCTTCCGAAATTTCGATTTCTTTAGCGTTCGGAACGACCGAGGGTTCGTGTCCGTCCGTAACCTTCTCGGTTGGGTACGACGATGCCTCCTCAGCCGCGCTCCTTCCGGTGGTGTTCGAGGGCACGAATCCGTCCGCGATCTCCTCGATTAGGTACGATGAGGCCTCCTCAGTCGTATGATGTTCGGAACGTGCCGAGCGCAGAAGTCCGTCTCTGAACGCTTCGGCTGGGTGCGACGAGGCCTCCTCAGCCGTACCCCGTTCGGCGCTATTCGAGGGCGCGAGTCCGTCCGTGATCTCCTCGGTTCGGTAGACGAGGCCTCCTTAGTCGTACGATGTTCGGAACGTGCCGAGCGCGGAAGTCCGTCTCTGAACGCTTCGGCCGGGTACGACGAGGCCTCCTCAGCCGTACCCCGTTAGGAACTAGGGGACAGGCCTAGCCTCTGGGCTAGGTCTTCGTATCGGTGCCAGTCTTCCGCTATTCGACTACGATCAGCAGGTGGTACGGATGCAGTTCGTCGCGTCCGCAGCGCACTCTCCGAAACGGTTGGTTCCTCGTCCGGAGTAGTCGACTCGTCCTCCGAGTCGCTGCCTAGTCCTGAATACACGGTCCACCGACCGGTAAAAGATCCTTCGTCGTTGTCACTAACGATGTACGGCGCCCAGTCCATAGCTTGTGGTTCTATTCTAGCGTTCCTTTCCTCTGATTCGCGCAATACGTTTTCTGCCGCTGCTTGCGCTCCGGCCGAAAACGACGGGTCTCGGGAGATGATGCTTGCGGCCCTCTGCAAGGTGTTCGATCCAGCGAACGTAACTCCCGCTTGGCGAACGCTAGAACGTTGTGACGCTTGAGCGACGTCGGTGCGGTCCGCTGCACCATTGGTCCGGGAAGCTAATGTTGGCGCCAACAATCTTGTGATCCTCCGTGAGTCGGATGTCGGTTCGTCCCTAGACGTCATCCATTCGATCTTCTTCGGCTTGAATTCCGATTCAAGTCGTCGTGGTCGCCAAAAGAGTGTTAGCCCTTCGGATGAAAGACTAAGACTTGTCGTGGGTAGATACGAATGAAGACACGAACGTAAAGTCACGATTGTCCGATAGCACGATTAGCCCACGATTATCCGTGAGCTCCGAACACACAGGATTCACTACGATTAATCTGATTAATCGTAGACTCCGATTCTTCGTAGACTCCGACTCTTACACAATAGACACAAGCACACACGATTGGCGCAAAAACTCTTCTATTATAAACAACTCCTGCTTCCGGCTATTTTCGGACTATGTACATGACATACCCCATGGCCTTATATACAACCTTGGCATCCTTTCGGATCACCAAGCCTCTATGTACAACACGTCGGTTCACATCATTAAAAATCTCTCCGTTTTTCCGAATTTCCGTTTTTTCCGACGAGGTCTTATTTCCATAATATTATGAATTTACGACTTCGTTGTAATTTCGTAATAATTGGCCAACAAGGACGAACTTCAACTTCTGGAAGGAACAGATGCAGGATTATCTCATAGTCCGTGCTCAGATCGATCTAATAGAGCATGACACGGCTCCGGCAACATACAAGCCAGAAGCATGGTCGAAGCTGGATTAGGTAGTCTACGCGACCATCCGAATGCATCTGTCTGAAACCGTGTATTACACGGTTCAGTCATGTACGACAACTAAGGAACTGTGGAAGACGATGTCGGACACATACGAAAAGAAGGTGGCCGCTACGAAGATTTATCTAATACGGCGCCTTTACAACCTACGGATGAAAGAGTCTGACTCGATCACGGCTCACTTGAACGACTACGAAGGAATCATTTCCCAGTTATCAGCACAAGGAATGACGATCGACGATGAGCTGAAAGCTCTACTGCTGATGAGTAGCCTTCCACCGTCCTGGGAAAC
>JBBBWG010024835.1:0-10997 GCA_037176905.1 Azolla pinnata
TAATGCTGGCTGCAAAGAATATGACACAAGTTCTTACTTATGTCAGGGAAGATAAACATTGTATTTATCGGAGTTTGGTGTTTATCATATCTGACTGCTAGTCTTCTCTCCAAGGCTCAGCTGCATTGTTAGATCTTATGATCTGATCAATGATGGTGGTGGCATTAAGCTTGTAGAGTTATCCTTAGTTTGTACATTTAGTAAATTTAAGTTGCAGTATTTTCAATAACATTTAAATTGGAGTATTTGACAATGTATCATTTTTAATGTGTCACAGATACATGGTCTGCATCTAGAGCATTATGCTTTCCGAGAGTCTTTGACGGATGCTGTGGTTCAAAACCTGATCTCCAATGAGAAGGCATGCAACCATTTAAACTTTTTGCTGCTGTTGGTTATTGATGTCAATTCCTTTTTATCATTGGTCATTTACTTGGCCAGTGCTTGTATTCAGTCAAATCAAAAGATTGTAAGCAGTTTTAATGGGCATTTGGTGCAAGGTAGGAATGAACCTGAAAATTGAAGATAAATATCTGATACTGAGAGCAAGTATCAAACAGGTGAAAAATAAGCCCATGATAATAGAGATAGTTTTAGTTTGCATTCTATGTGAGGTCCCAACCCAAGATTCTGGTACACTCGAATTGTGGGAGAGAGAGAGAGGGAAGGGAATGACGGAAAGAAGAATATATCAGTGTCTTTTAAGAGGCCACAATGTCCTTTAGACCAAACAGGAAGTTGCATCTAGCAACCAAAAAAAAATGGAACTAGAAGTAAAAATGGTTAAAGTGGACAAAATAATCTTGTTATCAAAAGATTGAAGGTTTTTGACTTGCACAGACTGAAACTTTTGCCTTCAAAAGTTCTCCAAAATTGGGTCATTCAATATGTGAGGCAAGAGGAGGACCTTTGATGTTGGGAGATAATGATTTATGGTTGTTGATAACAAAGATGGCAAGATTGTGTTCCAAACAATTGGGGTCTACTAGCCTGGCAAGTTGCTATTGGTAGATTTATTGTTGTCCATTTGCTCTTTGGGGCCTCTCTAGTATAGCACTTGATTGTCTTATAGTCTGAGATGGAATGATCAAGCTAAAGAAAGTTGTGATGGTTCTTTTTTGACTAGCTTGTATTGTCTTATTGTTGTCTAGTAACTTCTCCCTGTGTCTCTCGAGTTCTACCAAGAACAGTCCCAAGTACTGTTGGCTTCATACCCCCTCACTGTAGGGGACTAAATCCTTCTTTGAAGATACGATGGTATCTCTCTCATACTTTGTAGAAAAACAATACAATGACAAACATATTGCTCATTTATTTCCACTCTCTTGATGACAGTTGGGTTAACTTTCCCATCATTGATGTGCAAACATAACAATTGATTACAATTTCTAGTTGATGTGATTAGACGAGACGCTGTGCTATTTGTCGCTTTGGTGTTGCAGTAGATGTATATCCAGGTTCTAATAATGATTATGTTGTTTCATGTGCAAAAGGAATGCATTATAATGGGCATCTTCATATCTAGAAAGATGATGGGGTTAATCCATATTCTTTTTATTGCCCAAGTTGATGGAGCTTTTCTAGTTTGCCCAGAATCCACGAGAAAGTTGAGCTCATACAATACCATTCAGGAAAACTAAGGCCCTATAAATGTGACTCCTTGGTATATGTATGATCTTCTATATGCCACATTTCCTCTCTCATTCTAGTTATCATCTTGTTCATTGGCTTTAACACCATCACCTCAGTCTTATCAATGTTTACCGAGAAGCCTTTGTCAATACAAAATTCTTTAAAGCATTCAGATTTGTCTGTAGTCCCCCCTGGAAATTGGGTAATGAAAGAATATCATGTTGCTTAGCATGCCTCTGAAATCTGAATCTCTTACTGTGATCCTATATCTCATCTCCATAGAGACCAAAGAAAGTTGGCAATAGTACAATCGTGCTAACCACAATCTCTAACAACCCAATAGAGGATCACACTTTCCCTGGCTCATAGTGCATGTGTTGGCCACTGCATTTTTGTGGGCCCAAAAAGGGCTTCTAGAATTTGCATGAGACTTAAAGGATAAAATGTCAAAGGCCTTCTGGAAATTCAGAAGCAACAATCAATTCGTTCATTATAGTTCTTCCTTTCTTGATAAGGATCAGAGGGGTCAGAGGTTGTGAAAGCTGTTGAAAAACCTGCTTATGTTGCTGAACAACAGGAATTTCTTTGTGCGCATATATACAACACTGGCTTTAGGATCGAGTATAGATTTCAATAAATAGCGACCAGTTGTATTCTTGTTAGGCATCATGAGATCTCCACTTTTTAGGATTGGTTGGACATCTTGGCACATCGCTGTATTTATGTGATGTGCTAGCGGTGGATCATGGTATAGCAGGTAAACATAAAGCAGTGACCTATTAACCATTGTGATCATCGATTTTCCAAATTGTGACAGAACAATGACATTTCTTACCATTTGTTGAGTAACAAATGTGTACATTCACCATGTGGGTCTGTGGGTTTGGATTTCCAAATATTGTGTAGTAAATTTGCATATTTTTGTGAAGCTTGTGGTGAGGTCTGGTGTGCGAGGAAGATACATTACAATGCTGCTTCACATTTAGATCGCTTTCTCTTCCTCATAAAGTGTTGGAGTATTTCTCTTGCTTTTTTGTGTTCCTGGTATCATGACGCTACTCATCATACCAAATAGTCTGTGATTCAAACCTGCATAGGTGCGTTTGCTGGCTGTAGTGTGGAGAATGGCATTTGTGGTTGTGGAATGCAATGAATTTAACAGTCCTTGTGTTATTGCCTTGAGGAACGCACAAAGAGCATGCCATGTCAACTCCCCCACTTTATACACTAATTGTCTTCCAAGTAAATTTTTCTTTTGGTTGGCCATTTTTGCTAGCTTACTAGAGATCTAACGCTACACAGATAATGTTTCTTGTTCTCACTTCCCCCCCAAAAAAGGTTAGTTTGCAAGTGCAGACGAAGAGGAACATTTTAAATGAGAGTTTGTGATCACAGTCACTTTATGGAGGGTGGTGTACAGATATGTTGAACCTGCATCTTAGTTAATAAAGGGCATAGGGAGAGCTCTAGTACGTGTGTTGAAAGGGGGGTGGAATTCCATTCATGGGACATACGAATGAAGTAAAGAACAACAGAGAATTTTCCAGTGACCTGGGATCTCACCCCTGTTTATGAATGCTCCCTGAGAGATTTAGTTTGAAATGTATTCCTACTGCCAATTGCATGAAAAACAGAAAACAGATTCAGATTGAATATTTTGATCTGTCAGATGATAGCGTTATGGAACTGTCCCTGTAATTTAATGGTTTCATAATACAAAGTTGCATCTTGTTTTGGGTGCTTGGGTGGGGCGAAAAGATCTTAGCATGTTGTCGGTCTCTGCTTTTGAGCTTGTGTCGTTCTATTGTTACCATTCTTCAAAAATCTTTATATCTCTCAAATTGTAGCATCAACAATCCCAAACAGTTGTCCTACGTGTCTCATAAAAGGCCAAAATGATTCATATGACTTACAAGAGATTACAGCTAAGGAGATTGTGTGTGGTTCTATTTCTGCCACTCAAAACAACTTTGTTGTATGTCTCTCGAGTTCTAGTGTCAACATTTCCAAGCATTGTTGATTATACGTATGCAGTAGGCCAAAGCTTTGTTTGATATGGCAGTAGTATCTCCTCATATTTTCTTTGGAAGTAGCACAATGGTAAAGCTAGCATTCTTCCAGAGTTTTCAGATCTTTCTTCTGTAAGTTTGTATGCACATCTGCTCCTGTCACTCTGTGTCCAATGTCCTAAACTGCAGTACAATTACTTATAAGGAAATTATTTCTAAAGGTGACCATATATTGTTAGAGGTGTATATTCTAAGTTTATATTCTCGTTAGGTGTGTATGTATGTGTCTGTAGGGGTGTGTGCTTGTGTGCATTAGTTTGTCTATTTGTTCCTGATCATGGAACATTCGACATTGTTTATCTGAAAAGAGATTTGAATTATTTATCGAGTTTTCTCACAACGTTTCTTTGTATCTGCATCTATGCTACAGGTTAGAATTGAATGTGGTGAGTATATTTCTAAGATAGCTGTTTACCAGCAGAAGGTGGCTGTTCAACTCCCAAGTAGAATTGTCATTTATGAGCATCATCAAAAGAATGGGTCACAACAGAACTATTGTATATCTACTCAAATGTCCATAGACACCAACTACAGCCTTCTCGTTCTAACTTCCGCCCATGTTATTTTATGTCAGGTAAATTAATTCATGGAATTGGAAATTACCAACACTATGCATATGATTTTATAGGGGCTTGATAAATCATTAGTAATCGTGATGAAACTTGATATTTTAGGTTATCATTTTGAAGTTGTTTTTGAAAAATTTGTGAAAATTGAGTATTCATCCTAGGAAAATGATGTCATGTGGCTGACATAAAATAAATAAGATACGGCAACTATGAAAATGAGAACCAAGAGATTGGATGTATGACTAGCATCAGATGTATGTGCTTTCTTTTATAGTATAAGAATAGGCTTGAAAAAAGTGGTGATTTAAGTGCAATTCAGGCAGATATTACTTATGCCAAGAATGAGTATACGGCACCCTGTAGCAGATTCTATCAGTATCAAGTCTAGAGCATACATTTCTGTGTTGGACTCAGTGTACAGCTATTCTTAACTCTAGTTTGGTGACTTTTGGATTATTCAAATGCAGGAAACAAGTTTACTTCTTTTCAGCTTTAAGGGAAAAAAAGAAAAGGAGTGGCATTTAAGCTCAGCAATTCGTTATGTGAAGGTGTGCTTACTGAAGCATTTGTGCTTTTTTTTGTTGTAGACATGTTAATGCATCTTTTGCCTTCTGCTTCCAAATTATGTCCACTATCCTGTGGAACTTTCTTTTCATTTCATAAATCAAACTGTGTCAAAACCTGCCATTATCATCAGCTTGGAAGAGTCATGTTCGGCTTTAATGTTATATCTTTCCAACGAGAAAGAGCATATATTCTGGTACCCTCACATATGTTAGTCACTTTGGGTACTGTTCCATGGATCGAAGCCAAATAGAAGACATATAATATTGGAAGTTAGAGCAGCACAGATGACCTTGATACATTAATTTATGGAAACTAAAAATTTATGAGAAATGTGTTGAACATAGGACTATTCTGTATATCAGGTGAACTTCTCTTTCACATGAAAGTAAAAGTACACTGATATATTGGATTTGGGGTTGCTCATAAATTAAATATACCTCTGCTTACTTCAGCTTTAGAATCACTTGCTAGATTGTATTTTCTCATTGACAACCTAAGGATGATGTTTGAATATATCCATTATGAGGATTATTGTGCCAAATCCCTAGATAATATCTTCATATAGTAAAGGGAGATGGGAGTAACACATGTAGAAATGCAGTTGATCTGAATGCAGAGGTGCAAAGTAGATCACAACTGAAGTCTTAGGGTATCAAAAACCCCAAGCATAGGTTAAGAGTGTATTAAATCAACTTAGAGGCTATGGCAGATGGGATCCTCACGATAAGTTTCTATAATGAAGTTCGTTGCATGATTTTCTTAGTTATTTTTGGTTGTTATGTTTATGATTTTGGATCAATCAAGGTACATGAGGAAGATCAATAATAACGTTATTTAATTGACTTGTTATGACAGGTTTGTGCAGGGCCTGTTGGTGGTGAAAGTCTCTTTGTTGGACTGAAAGATGGATCCATAATGAGGATTTGGATAAATAACATTTTCCCTATCTGTGTATATAATCATACATGTGGAATTCGTTGCTTAGACCTATCATCTGAACAATCTCAGTTAGCAGCAGTTGATGAGGAAGGACACATTTTTATTTATGATCTGAAGGTGATCATCATTATTTGCAGTGCATTTGGAGAAGTAGATGATATTTATTTTGCTTTTATTTATAAATGGACAACCCAGAGCAGTTTACTGTTGCATCTGTGTCCTCTTTTTTGGATAATGGTATTTATAGTTGGAAAGTCTCAAGAAATGTTTTTGCACATTTTTATTTTCTTCAGTTTTTATTTCCTCTAAATCACATCAATATTTAACTTACTTTTTGTTTGCTATACAGAAAAAGCTTGTTGTCTTTGAAGAAAAATGTGCAAATGCTGTAGCTTGGAACACCCAGATGGAAGAAATGCTTTGTTTCACAGGAAATGGAATGCTCAATATTAAAGTTTCAAGTTTCCCTCTACATCGGCAAAATTTTCAGGGTTATGTAGTTGGTCTCCAAGGCTCTAGATTATTTTGCCTGGACGAGTTATCAATGCAGGTCAAAATGAAGTGATATGAAACCATTTCAATTCTCATATTCTAAAAGTTTCCAATATATTTGTTTGGAAATATTAATGTCTTCTTGAAACGTATTGTTAGGTGCTTGATCTTCCACTTTCTTGGAGTATGAAGCAGTATGTGGAGAGTGGTAATTATGAAAAGGCATATAGTGTGGCCAGTATGGGTGTTACAGAGATCGATTGGAGATTTCTCGGTTTGGAAGCTCTACAAGCACAGTCATGGACTGTTGCACGTGAATGTTTTTCCCGTCTTGAGGACATGTGCTACTTGGATCTTATCAATGAGTTTGAAAATGGCGTTGAGTCTTCTGAGAATAAGCTGCCATTGCTTGCCACTATATGTGCCTACCAGGTTTCTTTTTGTCTTTGTCATGCTTTTCCAGAGATTCAATCTGTTCTAGCTGAGAAACATGTATTTTCCTTTATATTGTCCTTCTATCCATTCTGTTAAATGACCATACATAGTAATCTGATCCAGGGCAGGTTCAAAGATGCAGCCGAGCTTTACTGCAAAGCTGGACAGGTTCAGAAAGCTATGGAGATGTTTGCAGACCTCCACATGTTTGATGAAGCAAAGGAACTGGCAGCGAGGACAGCTGCTGCGGACTGCAGGTCCGAAGAGAAGGTCCAGGAGATCATTCAGAAGCAAGCAGCATGGACTGAGGAGAAAAATGATCATGCAACAGCTGCTGATATGTATCTTATAGCAGGCCAACTTGAGAAGGCTCTCGCATTGATAGCAGAGCATGGACCACCATCAAAATTGATTGAGGTATTGCATGTCCCAAGCATGAGTGTTGAAAATTCTGGAATATATATTCATTTACTATGCTGCTAATGCATTGGGTTGATTATTGCATAAATGTCTCTCCTATTTCCTGCAATTGCTTGGAAGGGTCTCTTTTATTTGTATGGCGCATCATTAGTACTGACCATCTGTAACAAAACTATATCTCTTAAGTCTATTATCATCTGAAAGTATTTTCCAGAATGGGTTTTATCTTTCATCGACAATTTCTACTGTAGCGCTCAGTAAAGCCTCTTATGGAATCTTTTTTTTTGCCAGTTTGGAGAAAGGTTTGACTCTGATTTATGAATTTGTACCACAGGTAGCAAGACGGTTGAAGAAAACAGACGTGGAAGAGCTGTCTTCTTGTGCTATGTTGATGAAGCGTCATGGATTGCATGCACACGCACTTGAAACTTACACAAAATTGGGTGATTTGAGGTCATGAAAGCCCAAACTAGCACATGAATCTATTTCTATATTGGGCAAACTAGCACATGAATATGTTTCTATACTTTATATAGTTCTTATCAAAAGTCTAATTTAAACAACTGTGGGATTTATGTTTAGGGCCATTTTTTCATTGCATATTGACATGAAACAATGGGATGATGCGTTTGCAATGAAGACCTTGCACCCAGAGCTAGACATCGATGTCTACTCGCCGTATGCTCAGTGGTTGGTAACACAGGCCCAATATGAGAAGGCACGTCAAGCTTATAAACAAGCAGGCAACCATGAATCTTCAATGCACCTGCTTGGACAACTACTAAGAAATGCGGTAAGGTTAAGCTTTGTCTATTCTTGACGTAAGTGCAGCTTTATATGTGCGAGATTCATAGTGCAGGTTTTCTGTGAAAGGTGAAGTGGGCTGTCAGAAATTGTTGCCTTAACAATGATCATTATCTACTACAAAAAGGTCTCAATGAGACAGTTGAGAGCTTACACTCATACACACATCTTTGAGAACGGGAAACCCAAATCTATATAAATGAATTAGGAAAAACCATCTAGGATGCCAGATATGATGGCTGGTTAAAGTACATTCCATTGTGAGCCTAGATGAACTGGAAACCTTGGTATTCAAAAGTTCTCCAGCATAGGCTGGAGTAACATGAAAAGGTTTCAAAGTGAGAGAAACACCTTGACTTGGTTGATAGCATGTTTTAACTGATGGTTATGAATAGGATTTATTCTTTATATTTGAAAGAGATTAACCGTATGCAATGTAGGTCGAGGAGAAGAGGTTCAAGGATGCAGCATTTTATAGCCTTCAGCTTTTCTGTGATTGGAAGGATCTTCCAGCCGAAAAACAGAATGCATCACAGAGGGGATTTGCTAGCAGTTGGGGGAAGGCGGAGATCTACTATGTGTATTCGTTCATCGATCAATCGGTCAATGAGCCTTTCAGAACATCTACTTCAGAAACCTTGTTCAATGCTTCACTGTTTCTTCTTGGCCATATGACTAAGGATCCCATACCTGGAGTGTCTTTGGTCAACGTCTTGGTTACTTTAGCAAAGCACGGAGAAGAGCTTGGTATGTTTTAAGAAAAGCTCTAGTTTTTAACACTCTGTAATTACATTGGAATTGTCTTTCAGTTTACAAAATCCAGAAGCTACAGCCGTGGTGTTTCCCATCGATGAGGATGCTGATTCAAAATACTCTCGACATTATGCTGTCTTTTGTTAGGGTGCTATAAGGCTGCCAGGTCTGCTTATGGTCAATTGCAAAGCTTTAAAGTGCCAGCAAGCTGGAGGGACAAGTTGGATGTAGCTGCTTTGATTGTTCAAGCCAAAGCCGCAGTTTCTGATGATGATGACGGTGCCAGACTGGAGTGCATTTCTTGTTATCGTTGTGCATCTCGTCTCTCGGTTGTTTCTTCTCTATGGAAAGACGTCTGCAGCGTTTGCTCTCAACCGATCATCCGGTCTTTCATCTCCTTCGACCAACTACCGATTGTGAGAACTTTGCGCTGATCTTGAAATTTCAGTGTTTCGTGCTCATTTTCATGTGATTATTATCCACTGTGATGAATATATAATTTCATGCATAAAGGATGATTTGTTAGGTTCTTAACGCAGGCTGTTTCCCAACTGCTTTTCAGGTAGAGTTCTTTTTGGAAGATGGTATTGCACATGAGAAGGCTGTAAAAATAATGGGATCTAAACCATATAGCTTACAACACATCAAGCACCTGGAAGAATCAGAAAGAAACTCGAAGCCAGCACAATGGACAACCGTCTTGCAAAACCACCTCTTTGTCTCAAACTCCAGATTGAAGTTGGGCCCTCTTCTTGCAAATGAAACTACTCTTCGAAGCCTTCAAACGCGACAAGTCATGATGCAAAAATCATCTAGTGGGCAGCGACAGCGCTACTTCTACATTATTGATCCAACATTTGCTGCTCATCAGTGTTCAATATGTAACCATTTTTTTGAACAAGAGGAATGGGATGCAACTATTCTAAAAGAGGGATGCTGTCCATTCTGCAGGAAGAAAATGAACTCAAAATCTTCCGGCTGGAGTGTCTACTAGATGTTGTGTTTATCTGTGAGCTTTTAGCAAGTGCATCTGCTTATCTGAGGAATACTGAGGAAAGAGTGAACAGTAAGAGATACAGGAAAGGTAACCAAGAATTAACAGTATTGTAACACTAGTCGTACATTTCAAGTTCTGCTGGGAAGATAAACTGGAGAAGGCATATCACACATCCAAGAAAAACAGTATAATAGTGAATTGACTGTCCTTGACCTACATTACATATTTGATCATCAAACAAACTGGATTATACTATTCCGCTTGCAAGCTGTCAGAATATTTGCTCGAGCCCGAAGGTCTAACCTGTATTTATTCATTAAATTTTGAACGATTCTCAAAACTATGATCTGTAAAATAAGGGGAAAAAAATGTATTTTAGATACTGTTTACAGCATTTGCTTCCGTTTTGGGACTTCAGTTATTTCTTGTTCTCAATCTAATTCTGGATGTTGGAAGTGCCTCTTATCACATGCACAAGAGGGGATCCCTGTAAACTTGAGTTTGCAATCGATTTGTGTCTCTACGAGGCTTTGGAACAATGCTAAAAAAACTGATTATATTTTTGAAGTCACACGAATAATGGATTTGGAAGCTGCTTTCTTCAAGAGATCAATTACTCAGATCTTGTATTTCACTTTGAAGACCCGATATCACTAACATTAAGCACTGGAACAACTCGTGCCTCATTATATGGCACTAGCTAACTGTTATGTGCATTTTACATTAAAACAATGTGCCAAATTGCCTGGATATTCACGATGATATGATGCCCATATGTTCCCTGCAAACGAAGCCCGTATATTAGCTATGTCACACTCCTTGAAGCCCCCAACTAACCATTTCTGAAGTGTATTAGCAGACAACTGCCTGGTAGATAGGTATTTTTGTATGTGCAACACCATAATCAGACTCAGCCAGCTTGAGCAACTTTCAGAGAACAAAAGTGGTCGCCATCCTCAAATCACCTTGCTTTCAATTGGAGAAGTTCAATCACTGTCCTTTTCCTGAAATATTCCATGTCTTCCTGCATGAATCGAAAGAACAAAAAAGAGAGACAGTCAAATCACATTTGGGGACGTAAATAACAAAATATCGTCATACTGCATCCACTAATTACTTCCAAATACTCTTTTTAAAATCATACTGTCTACAGATTGAACTTAACGACGCAGAGAACGACCATGGAAATTATCGTAGGCAATAACAAAACAAATCCAAATTATAAATGTACCTCTACCCTATTTGGGATTAGAACTTTGAGAGAAAATCTACAAAAATGTGTACAAGCAGAAAATAGAAACAAAGCAAAAATTGGGCACC
>JBBBWG010024846.1:0-10994 GCA_037176905.1 Azolla pinnata
AGAGCTTGTACGGATTGAAACAAGCTCCGAGGCAATGGTATAGGAAGTTCGACGATTTCGTACGATTGATTGGCTTTGTTCTGTCGGATGAGGACCATTGCTTCTACAGTAAGGACGCATCCGATGGGAGTCCCATCTTCCTCATCCTTTACGTGGAGGATATGTTGCTCTTCGGTTGATATATCGGAGAGCCTGCTGAGCTCCGACTGCAGATGCTGTTAAAGTTCACTATGAAGGACCTTGGTTCGGCGCATCACATTCTCGGGATGAAGATCACGATGTCGGGATAATCGACAAGTATGCGTGAAAGCAGAGGCAGATCCACCGGGGATTTGAACCAGAGGAATCCAGAGTGGCGGAGTGGCGAGAAACGGAATTGTAACAAATATTCAAATATCAGAATAAGAAGAAGCAAGGGAAAAACTAATAAGAATTGAATTGAATGCCGCATAATTAGATTATAATGAGAAGAGTTCTTGATTCCAAGCCCGCCTTCCTCATGTACACCACTCCTTATATAGGCCGTGGAGTGGGCCACCATAGTATAAAAACGCAGGAGAAAAAAAACTAGGAAAATAAAACAGGAAAAAAAGTAGAAGAAAAAAAGTAAAGAGATAAATAGAAAAAAAGCCAAAATAGGAATCGACCTAATGACCTATGCCTTTTTAAAGCAATTTCTTTATCCACCAACAAATCTTTAGGACACCGTCGATCCACGGATTGACGATTACGGCCCGTCGATTCCACGATTCCACGATTCCACGATTCCACGATTCTCCGATTCAACGATTCCACGGATTTCTGGTTACGATATGCTTTCAAGCCGTGTGAGGTTTCTGTCACGACAACACGGAATCGCCATTCGTGACAGTTGTATCCGTCTCAGCCCGCTTACATCCGACGAATTTTGGAGCGCTTTAGCATGCATTCGGCTCGATCTGTTACGACAACGCTTCCCACCAACCTTTGGATGTCACGGAAGGACTGCCTGACACCCGGTCCGGAGGGGGACCATATGAAGTCGGTACCATACGCACCGGCTATTGGCTCGTTAATGTACGCTATGGTCGCGACGCGGCCAGACATAGCGCATGCGGTTGGAGTCGTCAGTAGAGTCATGCACAATCTCGGCCGCCCACACTAGAAGGTAATGAAGCATATCTTTAGATATCTGGTTGGCACACAAGACTAAGGAATCAAATTCAGACCGAACGAACCCTTAGGCCCAGAGGGCTACACCGACTCGGATTACGCGGGTTGTCTCGACACCCGGAAATCGACGTTCGGATACTTCTTCAGATTCGGAACCAGTGTCATTTCGTGGAGGTCGAAACTAAAGGATTGTACGGCTCCTAGCACGACCGAAACGGAGTACGTAGCTATGTCGGACGCAGCGAAGGAAGCGCTTTGGCTCGGACGACTAGCTCGTATGTTTCGATAATGTAATTCAAAATGGATTCCGACCGTGTTCAGCGACAGTCAAGGAGTCGTCGCTTTAGCGAAGAATCCGGTACATCACAATGCTTCGAAGCATATCGAGGTTCGGTACCAGTTCGTTCGGGATTGCGCAACTAAGGAGATGCTCAGTCTAGAGAAGGTCTCTACGACTGACAACGTTGCGAACGCGATGACCAAGAGTCTTTCGACGGACCCATTGCGGTCCTTACGCAATCGGATGGGCATGGAGCTGATTTCGTACTAGCTACGGAGATAGTCGCAACCTCTACGACGATCGCCATTCTACGATTACTCGTACTCATGCCCGATCGTGATTTCACGATTTTTCATGACTTACGATTAATTAAGGTCACCTAGAGAACTAGCTATTCTCGGTCATGCGTCCTTTTGTCTCTTAGGATTTAAATTCAATAAAAACCTAAGACGGAGGCAAACAAGGATTGCAGGGGCATATACCTTAGTTGTAGAGCAATCGGCTGCAGTTCGATAGGTCACCGGTTCAACTCCGGTTATGCCCTGCGCAAGGTGCGCGCCAATTTGGAGCGGCATGGAGATGGTGTCGAATACGGGCATATAATGGCCATGTTCACCCTGTCCATAAGTGGACGGGCCATATTTGTAATATGTCGGAATGGCTTGAGCCTTAGCCTGGGGGTATAAATACCAGGCTTGTATGGTCGTCCAAAGTTCGTTCCTCCAACTTCGGTTAATGGTGAAGTTCCATTTTGTGCCAATCTCTCTCTCCAACTCTCTCGTGTCTTTGGCCGCCACCTTTGACTGCTTCAGATCTGAAGTCTCCTCCTTCAGATCTGATCTTCTCTCAGCATCAACCGACATCTTGACTCTTCCACCATACTACTGGGAGCCAGCGCTTGTTCTGCCTTACGACCTTCGTCCCCAACATTTGGTATCAGAGCCAACACGGCTAGATCCAACAGGAGGATTCCTCCCGCTCTCGGTCTCCCACCAAGTCATAGTCGACGAACCTACTCGGCCTTCCTGTGCTCACCGGCTCCCACCGCCCATTGTGGCTCGCACACCTCGACTGCCAATCATGCCGGCTCTACCCTCGTCCAGATCGGTCCCGACCGATCAGGTTCCACTTCGGCTGTCTCTCCTGCGTAATCGTACCCGGCTCGGCTCTCTTCCAAGTCGGGCTCAGTCGATCGGCCCCTACTCCCTTCTTCTTCCGTGTGTCGAGTCGGATCAACGACTGGGTCATCTTTCGGTCGGGTCGGTTCCCGACCCTCTCTTGCTTACTGCTCCGGGCCTCTCCTTCAGTCTTTTCGTGCATGCCCGTTCCGGGCTACGCCTCCTCACGGCCACCGCCCATCTCTCCGGCTTTATGTCCTTACTCCGGCACAATCGCCGCAGCAAGATCGCCTTCCTTCAAGCAAAGAATTATATGTATGTACGATATGCAAATTGCAATAGATCCGTAATTGGGAGGCAAGTGAACGTACGGTGCTCGAAATTTACCCTCCACTCGAGCTAAACCTTTGTTTCCGACTTGAATCATAGCCAACAAAAATGTAGGAAGATCCAAAAACAGCACGCATTTGTATGCTTATGAATGCGCCCACAATCGAGCCATTAGGAGATTAAGGTCACCTAGAGAAGTAGCTCTTCTCGGTCACACATTCTTCTGTCTATTTTGGATTTAAAGTCAATGAATACTTGAGGCGGAGGCAAACATGGACTGAAGGGGCATCTAGCTCAGTTGTAGAGCAAGTGGTTGCAGTTCGATAGGTCACCGGTTCAACTCCGGTTGTGCCTACTCAAGGCGCGAGCCGGTTTCGAGCATCATGGAGATGGCTTCAGGAGTTCAAATTTGAGCATGTTAAGCCGGTTTCGAGGAGGTTGGAAGTGGTTCAAGAGCTCAACTTCGAACATCTTTTTCAAAGCCATAAACACACACAACCAGGTTGCGTCGTTCGAAGGAGGTTAGAAACGGCTTGAAGAGCTCAATTTTGAACATGTGGAGTGGATGATTTTATAGAATGTGATTTGGAATATCAATATGACATCGAAGAGAACACTAGATTGATCCCTCAAATCAGGAGCTATAGAGCCCTCTCTACTGGATGTGATCTCCATTTGCCGAGATTTGAACTGGACAATTGCTTTGGTCAAAGCCGCGCATCCTATTTTAAGGAGGGCAAGCTCGTTTTGGAACTTCCCAGTTTTATGCCTATAGTGCATCGCATTTAGGTGTCTGTCTGCGCATACCTAGCTGGAAGTTGTGCCTTCGAAGTCCGCAAGAAACGATAATGACGTGTCTTAACGCTTGTAAGCGATTCCGTTACCAAGATTTGAACTTGGGTCGCTTTGGTGAGAGCCAAGTATCCTAACCATCTACACTACAACGGACGTGTAAGGTTGGGCACGATAAGTATTCTAGAAGCGATGGAGTTGCCTCGAGCAGATCACAAAGACGAGAATTGAAGTTCGGTGAGCGTAGGCCTTGTGCGAGCAAGATAACGAGTGAGTGCGCATGCGCACGTCTTATTACTAATATCAGGATGGATGGAGCTGGGCTGGTTTTGGAGTATGTCGAGCGAAATTATAAAATCAGAGATATCGCATCCATCCTTCTCCGTGTTCAAATAGTTAGACTCTTGCCATGCCCAGGGGTCCAATTGAAACATATGTGTGTCAAATACATGAATCACAAATTAGTTGAATGGAGGAGGTTGTCAACATGAAGGAGAGGTTTGAAATTCGGCGACAAAGAGTTGATATGAAGTGTAGTCCGAGGTACGAAAAGTTTCGAGGTCGTTTGATATGAAGCGTCGTCGGAGGTGCGAAAAGTTCTGAGGTCATAAACAACGCATACGTGAGGGACCATGGTTTCACCTTTTTGTGTAAGGGATCCTAAGTTTTCTGTCGTGAAAGGGCTGTGAATGGCAAGATTGGAACTTGCGCGAGCATAGCTCACATGATTTCTAATCATGCCCGATAACCACTCTGGCACATCCACACAATGAGAGTGAGCAAACGCCTCCCATTTTGAAGTTGAGGTTTGTCAAACGCACGTCGACCGCGTGAAGATGAGGCAAAAATTTCAACTTAAGTTTTTGTTTCGGCTGTGATTGAAAGGAGAGGTTGACGTAGGGAACTTGAGATGTCGTTGCTCATGATGCTCTAACATTGCCCGGCGCAACTTGTCACAACATCGACAGGAATCCGACGTCGATGCAACTTGTGGCTTGCGATAAACATCAAGATCGCCTCCCTGCAAGCAAAGAACTATATGTATGTACGATATGCAAATTGCAAAAGATCCGTAATTGAGAGGCACGTGAATGTACGGTGCTCGAAATTTACCCGCCACTTGAGCTAAACCATTGTTTCTGAGTTGAATCATAGCCAACAAAAATGTAGGAAGATCCGAAAAAAGCACGTATTCGTATGCTTATAGATGCGCCCACAATCGAGCCATTAGGAAGTTAAGGTCACCTAGAGAACTAGCTCTTCTCGGTCACGTGTAATTCTGTCTATTTTGGATGAAAAGTCAACGAACACTTGGCAAACATGGATTGAAGGGTCATATAGCTTAATCGTAGAGCAATCGGCTGCAGTCCGATAGGTCACCGGTTGAACTCCGGTTGTGCCCTACGGAAGGCGCGTGCCGGTTTGGAGCAACATGGAGATGGCTTCAGGAGTTCAAATTTGAGCATGTTAAGTCGGTTTCGGGGAGGTTGGAAGTGGTATCAAGAGCTCAACTTCGAAGATATTTTTCAGAGCCAGAAACGCGCACAACTAGGTCACCGGTTCAACTTCGGTTGTGCCCAGCGCAAGCTGTGCGTCGTTCGAAGGAGGTTAGAAATGGCTTGAAGAGCTCAATTTTGAACATGTGAAAGTCATAAATGTGCGTAGCCTTTAAACGAATAGAGTCGATGATTTATAGAATGTGAACTGGAATATCGATAGCAGATCGGAAAGAATGCTAGATTGATCCCTCTCCGTTCGCCCAGATTTGAACTCCGACAGTTGCTTTGGTCAGAGCCGTGCATCCTATTTTAAGGTGGGCAAGCTCGTTTTGGAACTTCCCTGTTTCGTGCCTGTAGTGCAATGCATTTAGGTGTCCATCTGCGCAGACCTCAATTTTGAACATGTGAAAGTCATAAATGTGCGCAGCCTTTAAACGAATGTCGATGATTTATAAAATGTGAACTGGAATATCGATAGGAGATCGGAGAGAATGCTAGATTGATCCCTCTCCGTTCGCCGAGATTTGAACTCTGACAGTTGCTTTGGTCAGAGCCGTGCATCCTATTTTAAGGTGGGAAGCTTGTTTTGGAACTTCCCAATGTTTCATGCCTGTAGTGCATCGCATTTAGGTGTCCGTCTGCGCATACCGCTGGCAGTTGTGCCTTCGAAGTCCGCAGGAACCCATAATGACGGTCTTGACATTTGTAAGAGACTCCGTTGCAGAGATTTGAACTCGGGTCGCTTGAGTGAGAGCCAAGTATCCTAACCCTCTAGACTACAACGGAAGTGTAAGGGTAGGCACGACAAGTAATCTCGAAGCGATGGACAATTGTGGACGCATTCAGACACAATCTTCGCCATTTTGCCACGAGGAGATCACGAAGACGAGAATTGAAGTTGGGCGAGCGTAGGCTTTGTGCGAGCAAGGTAACGAGTGCGAGCGCATGCGCACATCTTATTGCTAATATCAGGACGGATGGAGCAGGGCTCGTTTTGGAGTACATCGAGCAGAATTATAAAATCGGAGATATTGCCTTCATCTTTCTCCGTGTTCCAATAGTTCGACTCTTGCCATGCCCAGGGCTGCAATTGAAGCATACTGTGCCAAATACATGAATCATAAATTAGCTGAGTGGAGGAGCTTGTGAATATGAAGGAGAGATTTGAGATTCGGCGACGAAGAGTTGATATGAAGCATCGTCGAGGTGCGAAAAGTTTCGAAGTCGTTTGATATGAAGCATCGTCAGAGGTGCGAAAAGCTTCGAGGTCGTAAACAACGCGTACAATAGGCACCGTGGTTTGACCTTTTTGAGTAAGGGATCGTAAGTTTTCTGCAGTGGAAAGGTCATGAATGGCAAGATTCGAACTTGCGCGAGCATAGCTCACATGTTTTCTAGTCATGCCCGATAATCACTCCGGCACATCCACACGGTGAGAGCAAGCAAACGCCTCGAATTTTGAAGTGGAGGTTTGTCAGACGCACGTCGACCGCGTCAAGATGAGGCGAAAATTTCAAGTAAGGTTTTTGTTTCGGCTGCGATTGAAAGAAGGGGTTGACGTAGGGAACTCGAGGTGTAGTAACTTATGATGCTCTAACATTGCCCGGCACAACTTGTCACATCATCGACAAGAATCCTACGTCGATGCAACTTGTGGCTTGCGATCAACAGCAAGATCGCCTCCCTTCAAGCTAAGAATTATATGTTTGTACGATATGCAAATTGCGATAGATCCGTAATTAGAAGGCACGGGAACGTAAGATGCTCAAAATTTACCCGCCACTCGAGCTAATCCTTTGTTTCCGACTTGGAGCATAACCAACAAATATGTAGGATGATCCGAAAAAACCACGCATTCGTATGCTTATGGATGCGCCGACAATCCAGCCATTAGGAAATTAAGGTCACCTAGAGAACTAGGAAATTTAAATCTAGTCTATTTTGGATTTAAATTCAATAAAAACATAGGGCGATGGCAAACATGGATTGAAGGGGCATATACCTCAGTCGTAGAGCAATCAGCTGCAGTTCGAAAGTTAACGGTTCAACTCCGGTTGTGCCCTGCGGAAGGTGCGCGACGGCTTGAGTACAAATCTGAGCTTGTTAAGTCGGTTTAGAGGAGGTTGTCAGTGGTTTCAAGAGCTCAACTTCGAATATATTTTTCAGAGCCATAAACGCGTAGAACCAGGAACTCCGTTCGCCGAGATTTCAACTCCGACAGTTGCTTTGGTTAGAGCCGCACATCCTATTTTAAGGTGGGCAAGCTCGTTTTGGAACTTCCCAGTTTCATGCCTGTAGTGCATCGCATTTAGGTGGCGGTCTGCGCATACCGTTGGAAATGGTGCCTTCGAAGTCCGTAGGAACAGATAATGACGCTTCTTGACGCATGTAAGCGATTCTGTTACCGAGATTTGAACTCCGGTCGCTTGGGTGAGAACCAAGTATCCTAACCATCTAGACTAAAACGGACGTGTAAGGGTGGGCACGACAAGTAATGTGGAAGTGATGAAGAATTGAGGACGCATTCGGACACAATCTTCCTCATTTTGCCTCGAGCAGATCACGAAGACGAGAATTGAAGTTGGGTGAGCGTAGGCCTTGTGCGAGCAAGATAACAAGTGCGCGGGAATGCGCACGTCTTATTACTAATATCAGGATGGATAAAGCTCGGCTCATTTTAGAGGACGTCGAGCGGAATTATAAAATCGGAGATATCGCGTCCATCCTTCTCCGTGTTCCAATAGTTAGACGCTTGCCATGCCCAGGGCTCCGATTGAAGCATACTGTGTCAAATACATGAATCACAAATTAGCTGAGTGGAGGAGCTTGTGAACATGAAGGAGAGATTTGAAATTCGGCGACAAAGAGTTGATATGAAGCGTCGTCGGAGGTGTGAAACGCTTCAAGGTCGTAAACAACGCGTACGTGAGGCACCATGGTTTGACCTTTTTGATTAAGGGATCATGAGTTTTCTATCGTGGAAGGGTCATGAATGGCAAGATTCGAACTTGCGCGAGCATAGCTCACATGATATCTACTTATGCCCGATAACCAATCCGGCACATCCACACGGTAAGAGTGAGCAAACGCCTCGAATTTGGAAGTGGAGGTTTGTCAGATGCACGTCGACTCCGTCAAGATGAGGCGAAAATTTCAACTAAGGTTTTTGTTTCGGCTGCGATTAAAAGAAGAGGTTGAGGTAGGGAACTCGAGATGTTGTAACTCATGATGCTCTAACATTGCCCGGCGCAACTTGTCACAACATCGACAAGAATCCGACGTCGATGCAACTTGTGGCTTGCAATCAACAGCAAGATCGCCTCCCTTCAAGCAAAGAATTATATGTACGAACGATATGCAAATTGCGACAGATCCGTAATTAGGAGGCACGGAAACGTACGATACTCGAAATATACCCGCAACTCGAGCTAATCCTTTGTTTCCGACTTGAATCATAGCCAACAAATATGTAGGAAGATCCGAAAAACCACGCATTCGTATGCTTATGGATGCGCTCACAATCCTTCCATTAGCAAATTAAGGTCACCTAGAGAGCTACCTCTTCTCGGTCATGCGTCCTTTTTTCTCTTTGGATTTAAAGTTAATAAAAACCTAAGGCGGAGGCAAACATGGATTGAAGGGGGATATACCTCAGTCGTAGAGCAATCGGCTTTAGTTCGATAGGTCACCGGTTCAACTCCGGTTGTGCCCTGCCCAAGGTGCGTGCCGGTTTGGAGCGGCATGGAGATGATGTCGAATACGGTGTCGTGGAGAAAACCGTCCCTAGCCGAAATCAGCGAGATTCCCCGGAAAGTAGGTCGGCTTCTCAAAGGGATCAGCAGGTCCAAAAGAATTGGGCCTATCGGGTAGGCCGACCTATCCGAACGGAACTCGGGCCGTTAGGATAGGCCGGTTGACGCGAAGGAAGATCTGGATAGGTCGGCTGGTCTTAATGGAGGCTAGGCTAGGTCGGCGATCTGAAAGCATTGGAAAGAGGGTGGTTGTAACGACCTCCCGGCTTGGGCTATAAAAGCCTGAGGTATGTTTGGGGGGGGTGGGGATCTTTTTGGGTTTTGGAGAACGGAGTGCTGCTGGATTACGGCCACAGCCTCGGCTCAGTTTCCGGTTCTAGGACTCGAGAGGCTCCATCTGTTCCGCGGGACGCCCGTGTGCTCCAAGTAGATCTCCATCTCGCAGCCGCCGTGTATTCCGTTGGTCTGTAACAACCCGGGTTTCTTTGTATAAACAGTGTTTTCGTCGGATCCATGTGCTTACGGTCTTATGGCCTCCCGTGTCATTCCGGTCATCGGGAAATCTGCAGTCCCGGGTTTCTGAGGGCTCATGGGACGACGTGAGCCCGACTTGCTTCCACAACTTTCGCTCGCCCCACCGCTGCTGCGCCGCTGGTCTGCGTCTCCCTCTGCCTGACATTCCTCAGTCCAGGAACCCCATGGTCCCGCCCCTTCCGACCGCACGCGCGGAACAACGCGACATATTTGTTGAACCCGACGTGAATAAGGCGGCAGAGGAATCCAAAGATGAGGGGAGCAGATCTCGCGGAAGCAATGACTTCGGAGGTGGACCGGACAGTGAGTGCACGCGAAGGCGCGGGTGCCCTCGACAGGGCCATCGAAGCTGTCGTCGGCAGGATAGGCCGGTTCGGCGGGAAGAACGCGACAAGCTACTTGGAGGCGTATCGGGCCAAGATGGTAATGAGGGACATCCCGGAAGACAGGCGGCTGTCTGGATTCCCTCGAGTAGCGACGCCCGGCGTCCATGCGGAGGTGCTCGATGTGCGGGAGGAAAGCAGAAATTGGGAGGAGTTCGAAAGCCGGCTCCTCGAGAAGTACGGGCACGACAACACGCTTCGTTTGTCAAAGCGCGACTTCATGGAGTGGGTGGAGACACCCGGGAAGGAAAGAAGTGCGTCGGCGCTCCTCCGGGAGTTCGAGGAACGCTTCGCGCGCCTTTCGGCGCTAGACCGGTCGGTGCTGGACACGAGTCGTGTCCTGCTATTCGTCAAGTCGGTAAATGCGCGTGACCGGGAGAAGATCGGTCTCTTGCTCGATACCGACGACGGGTTAACGGCCAACTGGGCCGTGGTGAAGAAGGTCTGCGGGCGTTTTGATAAACGTCGCGACTGGGCCGATACAAATTCGGTGGGGGAGTGTGTTGTCCCGGCGAGGAAGGTCGAGGAAAACCCACCGGCGAGGAGAGAAGAGACCCGGCGATGGCCTGACGGCGGCTCGTCTTCTAGCAGCGTGGCCAAAGGCCCGTCTGGGGGGTCAGCTCTGGACGAGCTGACACAGATGGTAAGAGACCTCCAGATCGCGCCAGTGCGGAGGGATGGAGGCGAGCCGGTGAGGGACCGAAAACCTCCGGCTGGGAGTCGGTGTCTGTGGTGCGACGCAGTCGGCCACGCTCGGAAGGACTGCAGAGACTTCGCGGAAGCGATCCGGGCAAATGTGGTGTACTTGAGGAAGGCGGGTACATGACTATGAGACCCGGAGGATGCTAGAGCTGAACGTCGGGCGTGGGGGAATGAAGCGACTCATGGAGGAAGCGGCCGCTCGCCACGCGGAAACCGCCCACTACTCGGCGTCAGCGGGAATCCGGGCCGGCGGTGAGGAGACCCGGGAGACGAAGGACTCGCCGGTTTTTGCTGACGGTGCTGGGAGGACTCGCCGGGGTCCGACTAAAGAAAGAGGAAGCAGATCGCGCAGAGAGAAGGGTCAAAGAAGTGATTGGGTGGAGCGACCCGGTTGAAGAAAAGACGGGCTTCGTAGAAGCCGCATGTCAGAACTACGAGGTTCTGATAGACGA
>JBBBWG010024868.1:0-10981 GCA_037176905.1 Azolla pinnata
ATTTTTCACGAAGGAGGACCCATCCAAATTGGCACACACCGGTGGATGTGCAGGTTTGGTGGGGGTGGATGTCGTGTTGACGGAATTTCGAGTCCGTCCGAAATTTTGATTTCTTCAGCGTCCGGAACGACCGAGGGTACGAGTCCGTCCGTAACCGTCTCGATATGCCGGCGCTTTTCGAGGGTGTAAGTCCGTCCTCAAACTCCTCGGTTAAGTACGACGAGGCCTCCTGAGTCGCACAAGGTTGGGAACGGGCCGAGCGCAGAAGTCCTTCTCTAAACGTTTCGGCTGGGTACGACGAGGACCCCTCAGTCGTCCCCTGTTCGGAACTTGGGGACATGCCTAACCTCGGGGGTAGGTCTTCGTGTCGGCGCCGGCCTTCCTGTGCCCGGCTACGATCAGCAGGCGGTGTGGATATTGACCCTCGCGTCTGCGCGCTCTCCGGAACGGTTAAATTGTCCTCCGGGGTAGCCGACTCGTCCTCCGAGTCAATGCCGAGTCCCGAATACATGGTCCACTGACCGGTAAAAGATCCCGCATCGCTATACGTAGCCTGTGGTACGATTCTAGCGTTGCCTTCCTCCGATTCGTGCAGAATGTTTTGCGCCGCCGCTTGGGCTCCGGCCAAAAACGATGGGTCTTCGGAGCTTAGGTTTGCGGCCCTCCGCAAGGCGTTCGCTCCGGCAAACGTAACTCCCGCTCAGCGAACGCTAGAACATTGTGACGCTGGAGCAACGTTGGTGCGATCCGCTGTACCGTTGGTCCATGAAGCTATTGCTTGTGCCAAAGATCTTGTGATCATACGTGAGTCGGATGTCGGTGCGTCCCTAGACATCATCCATTCGATCTTCGCTGGCTTGAATTCCGATTCACGTCGTGGTCGCCAAAAGAGTGTTAGAATTCGGATGCAAGACTAAGACTTGTCGTGGGGTAATACTAATGAAGACGTAATCGTATGAGTTCCAATTCTCCGGTAATTCGTAAAATCCACGAACATCCGATTATCCGGATAGTCTCTGATCAGTCGTAAATTCCGATTACATGATTACTACGATTAATCCGATTAATCGTAGCTTCCGATTATTCGTAGACACCGACACAGACAGATAGTATGGCCCAAGAGTTCTTCGATTATTAACACTGGTATCGAACTTTGTACAATGCAGACCCCTTGGTCTTATATACAAGCTTGGCATCCTTTCGGATCATCATGTCCCTATTTACAATGCGTCAATTCGAATCTAGACCAACAGAAAACTCTCAGTATACAAAGTCTTTGCACGCCGGTCGGAAGTTACGGATGGCCATAACTGTCCTGAATCTTCTCTATACCCCACGTTCTTGACGTCCACGCGAAGCAGAATACAGCCGGAAGACAACAGCAACAGATGACGGCCTGCAGCGGACGAACCGCGCTCTGATACCAAATGATGGGATGAAGGATGTCAGGCGGAAAAAAGTGTTGGCTTCCAGCAGTATGGTGAAGGCGTCAAGAAGAGGGTTGAAGCTGAGAGAAGATCAGATCTGAAGGAGGAGGCTTCAAATCTGAAGCGGTCAGAAGTAGCGGCCAAAGACACGAGAGAGTTGAAGAGAGAGACAGGCACAAAATTGAACTACCATTCACTGAAGTTGGAGCAACCAACTTTGGATGACCATACAAGCCTGGTATTTATACCCCCGGGCTAGGGCTCACGCCATTCTAGCATATTACATATATGGCCCGTTCACTTATGGACAGTGTGAACACGGCCATTAGATGCCCGTATTCGACATGGAAGACTGCTCATCAGCAATAGAGCTTTTAGCTCATCATCGATCGCCATACCTTGTGCTGAGCTGGGAAATGATGCCTTCGTATTTATTCAGGTGAGCCGTGATCGAATCGGATTCTTTCATCCGTAAGTTATAAAGGCGCCGTATAAGATAAATGTTCGTAGCGGCCACCTTCTTTTCGTAAGTGTTCGACAATGTCTTCCACAGTTCGTTAGCTGTCGTACACGACTGAACCGTGTAATACATGGATTCAGACAGATGCATCCGGATTGTTGCGCGAGCTACGTGATCCAGCTTTGTCCATACGTCCGGCTTGAATGCGATCTAGTCGAGTTCAACACGAACTTGTCGGAAGTTCTGCCCGAAGTGGTTACGACTACGGGTGAGTAGGACTGCCATGCAATTCTTCCTAATGTAGTCTAACTGAGCTGTACACGAACTTGTGGGGGACCGAAGCTCTGCCCGAAGAGGTTACGACTATGGGTGAGTACGACTGCATGGCAGTCTACCCGAATGTAGTCTAACCGAGCTGGACACGAACTCCGTAGTTCTGCCCGGAGTGATTACGACCACGGGTGAGTACGACTGCACTGCAGTGTACCCAAATATGGTCTAATCGAGTTGGGCACGAACTTGGTAGCAAACCACGGCTCTACTCGGAGTGGACACAAGTACTCCGACTCTGCCCGAAGTAAGTACAAGCCGCGTGCTAAAGTCCGAGTTGACGTCGGACTTATACGCCTAGTCTGTTGAAGAACGAGTCATGAAGACTCTTTCGAAGCGGATTTCGGCCAAAGTACTTCTACACGAAGTCAACACAAGCCACTGGCTCTGCCCGGAGTGTGTACGAAGCACTATCGAAGAGAGTACGACTGTCGAAATCATGATCTAGTCGTACACTGCACAAACTAGACCGCGATAAAACGTTTTACTGCAGGCTGCGGTAAAACGGTCGTAACTCCCTGTGGGTTACTCCAAAATCAGTTCCGTTTCTCTTGTTCTCTCCCTGACGTCGAGACGAACACAATTCTGTGTCATACGGCTAGAGATGTCGTCGAAAACCCTCAGTATACGCAAGTCTTTGCACGCCGGTCGGAAGTTACGGATGGCCGTAACTGTCTTGAATCTTCTCGATACCACACGTTCTTGACGTCCACACGAAGCGGAATACAGCATGAAGACAACAATGGTAGATAACGGCCTATAGTGGATGAACCGCGCTCTGATACCAAATGTTGGGATAAAGGACGTTGTCAGGCGGAACAAGCGCTGGTTCCCAGCAGTATGGTGGAGGCGTCAAGAAAAGGATTGGAGCTGAGAGAAGATCAGATCTGAAGGAGGAGGCTTCAGATCTGAACCAGTTAGGAGTGGTGGCCAAAGACACGAGAGAGTGAAAGAGAGAGATAGGCACAAAGTGAAACTACCATTAACTGAAGTTGGAGCAACCAACTTTGGATGACCATACAAGCCTGGTATTTATACCCCAGGCTAGGGCTCACGCCATTCTGGCATATTACATATATCCACTTGTGGACAGTGTGAACACGACCATTAGATGCCCGCATTTGATAGGTGGGTTGTAAAACATCCCCAGGCAATACGCCAATCCGGGCGCATGGCATTTCCGACTTGCCGTCACCTCCCGGACAAGGCCTTCTGACGTGATGGCGGCCCAGTCGAGGTCGCGATTCTCCTATCCCACAATAATTAGGCTGCCGAAGACCTTCGTCACTGCGGACGAATTCTGCTGAAGCAGCATCCACTGCGCACAGAACAAGGCGTATTCCTTGAACGCCGCGCTTTGTCCACCGGCGATGAGGAAGTACTCTGTCAGGGTGGAGTCGTCATATGTTCCGACAGTTTTCTCGCTGCCCTCCGGCAGGTCAAGAAACGCTCGGACGGCTTCCGGCGACTTCTCGTCGACGTTGGCCTGTGCCAGTACCTTTTCCATGCTTGCCCATGGCGTCGCGAGCGCGACGCGCAAATAACCGCCTAGACTGCGGTGGTTGAGCCGTTTGACCAGTCGGGCGGAGGGTGACTCGTTCAGGTTCATCTTCGTTTGGTAGCCGTCGACAGTATCGCCACGATCAAAATAACAGCAGAAGAAAACCAGTCCGCCGAGTCGTCGGTTTTTATAGGGTGGCTTCGGCGGTTCTAAAAACCGTAAATTTTCGTGGAATATCGTGCGCCGCCCGCCATTTCTAATTAAGGCGCGACTCCACGAAAAGTAATAATAGCTTACGCCGGCCACGTCGCGTTTTGCTTTTCGCCTACTGCCATACCAGGTAATGATGAATTTTCGTAGTTATTTCGTAAAGCTCTGCGAATATTCTAGTTTTCCACACGTGCGAGTCCACACGTGCGATTGCTACTCCGATTTATTGTTTTACGAGGCTTTTTAATGAGCGAATCCCGAAGATTCGGCCGAACATATCTTCCGAAGATCTTTCCGAAAAGATCTTCCGCATCTCCCCGTCATTTTGCGAGCCCTGTTCCCTCCGGAATTCTGTAATTTCTCCGAACTTCCGTCCTATCCGCAATTTCGCGGAATTTCGTAACTTCGTACCTTTGCGAAACCTCGCACCCTCCGGAATTTGTACTTTCCACCCCTTGCGGAATTCGGATATCTACCTCTCAGTTTCGGAATTCGTATTGTCCGCTCCTATGCGGAATTCGGTTTCTAGCCGTATTCTTCCAAAATTCCGTCGCACGACCTCTTCCCCTCTTGTTTCCTTCCTCCTCTATGAGCCACTGTCGTACCTTTCGCGACATCCAACTCGAATTGCTCTGAGCCCGACTCAAGCCCGTATGAGTCATCCTATCTACGGTCTCTCCGCCTAATACGGTCGCGTCTTCACTTCCGTCACCTCACGGAAGACAAACTACGGCGGGTCCTCCGTGGTACTTACTGTCCGTCAGCCTAGTACGACCTCGTCGGCACCCCGTCGTAAAGGTACGGCTGCTTCAATTCTTGTTTGCAGCCGAGACTTTTTTCGAAGCCTCGCCCGAACCGTCCTTTGGAAGAAAGGGGCTAGGCAGCAACTTTCCGTAGTACGGTTTTAGGCGAAATCCGTTCGCCCATTGGGGTAGTACCTCGCCGGAAAGTGTGCCCAATTGGTACGTGCCGTTATCCTCCTACATGATCCAGCACGGTCCTGTCTATCGTAACCGTAACTTTCCAGGCATAAGGCCGGATCATGACTAGAAGAGCAGTACGACTTTTCCTTTTCCGAATCGTACTTCATTCCTCTTCCGGTGCTGGTCTACGAATGCCTTTCGTAGCCGTTGTTCATGTTCCAACGCTTCCATACTCTGGATTCGTTTCTCCTCGAGTCGTAATAGTTGCTCCACCCGTGCATGCTCTGATTCCGACTCGTTCAACTTGTGCTCCAACTGAATCCGTAAGCTTGGAACAATGAACTCCGATGGCATAACGGCCTCCAAGCCGAATGCCATTAGGAAGGGTGTCGATCGGATACTAGTTTTATAACTAGCCCGATATGCCAATAGTGCGGAGTATAACTTACGGTCCCATTCCCTTCGATGGGCCTCCACGATTTTCTGTAAAATCGTCTGCAAGGTCTTGTTCGTACTTTCCGCAAGGCCATTTCCTTGCGGATAGTACACCGTGCTGCTCCGATGAACCACTGCATAATGCTGTGTCAGGCCGCGCACTATGTCGTTGACGAAATATGCTCCTAGGTCGCTCACGAGCTCTATGGGGCATCCGTATCGACACCAGATATACTCGTACAAGAATTTAGCAGTGGACGACGCCGTATTGTCGCTTAAAGCTTTCGCCTCCACCCACTTCGTGCAGTATTCCGTCGCCACGAGTATATACCTATTATATGTGTGGGCCGTTGCGGGGTTAAATGGGCCGACAAAGTCGAGACCCCATTTCTGGAAGGGTTCCAACGGGAGAACGGGCTCATGCGGCATCTATGCCGACTCCTGAAGTTGCCCCGTTCTCTGGCACACATCGCACTCCTTCGTGAATAGGTGTGCGTCCCGCAACTTGGCCACCACAATCCGCTCTACCAGACCTTCCGTGCCGTAACTTCACGTGCATAGTGCCCTCCGGCCACTCCACTGTGACATTCCCGCAACACGTCCTCTTGCTCGTCCTTCCGTACCACACGTCTCCATACTCCATTCGCGGATTTATGGTACAAACTGTCATTCATCAGACTGAAGGCGCGGCTGCGTACCCCCAGCCGTTTCCGCTCCGCTTTCGATAACCCCTTGGGTGGGTCGCCATGACTGAGAAAGTATACGATGTCGGTCAGCCACTTATCTAGGTCATCCCTTGGTCCGGTTTCTGGTGTGACCGTCATTACCCTTGCGTTAGGGAAGTTGTCAGCCACCCTCGCCGGCGCTTCTCCCGATTCCAACCGTGAGAGGTAATTGGCCATGGCATGTTGAGCACCAGGTCAGTGGACTATATCGAACTCGTACTCCTGTAAGAGTAGAGTCCACCGAGCTAGCTTGCCGGTCAACGATGCATTGGACACTAGGTATACCAGAGTCGAATGATCTACGTTAAATGTGAACCGTTTTCCGAGCAAGTGCGACGAAATTTCGTCACACTGTAAATCATTCCGAGGGCCTCCCGCTCCGTTGTCGAATAATTGCGTTCCGCCTTCGATAGCCGTCGGCTAGCGTAATAGACTGGCCGAAACCAGTTCTTTTCGTACATCTGCATCAAGACGTTGTTGATCGCTATGTCTGATGTGTCCACGAACACGTGGAACTCCCGGTTCCAGTCCGGGGGTTCTACTACCGGAGCACGTGTCAGCAAGAGTTTTAAGGCTACGAAAGCCTTTTCCTCCTTTTCAGTCCACGTAAACGGTTCCCTATGAACCGCACCGTGAAGGGGCGTGGCAAAATCCGCCAAATGACAGATCATCCGACTGTGCCACCGAATCTGCCCCAAAAATCGGCTCAAAGCCTTGGCGTTATGCGGCGCCAGAGCTTCCAAAATCGCCTTGACCTTGTCGGGTTCCATCGCAATTCCGTCCTTGCTCACGATGTGGCCTAGCAGCATCCCGCTGGTGACGACAAAGGCACACTTCGCCGGATTGAGGCTCAGCAACACTTCTCGACACTTTTTGAGGCACAACTCGACGTGCTGCAAGTGCACCTTACGCATTCTGAAGACTGCAAAGTCGTCTAGGAACACTTGCAAAAATCTAGGGATATACTCTTCGCAAATCTCCATAATAATCTGCTGGAAGGTAGTTGGGGCCATCTTCAGTCCGAACATCATGACGATTGCCACGAAGACGCCCCATTCCGTGACGAATGCGGTCTTTTCCTGATCCTCTTCGGCCATCCGGATCTAATTGTATCCGCTAAATCAAGCCAGGAAGTTGTACATTTCGTGCCCAGCTACCATGTCGAATACCCCATCCGTAAATGGTAAGGGAAACGCATACGTGATGGTTGCCGCATTAAGTTTCCGATAATCGACGCAGACCCTTAGCTTGCCGTTTTTCTTCGGCACCACTACGATCGGGCTCAACCACGTCGCCCGTTTAACAGGCCTGATAAAATCGACCCGAAGGAGCTTGTCAATCTCCTCTTTGACTTTCGCCGCATAATTCGGGTTCAGGCGATATCTCCGTTGCTGCACTAGAATTGCGACTTTCGCCAGATTTAACTTATGGTGATAAAACTCTGGATTTAACCCCTTCATGTCCTCGTATGACCATGCGAACACGTATTTGTACGTCCGGAGGACATTGGTCAGCTGTTCCTTGAACTCCTTCGCTATTAAAATGTTGCGCGGTTCCTCCGCCGTTCCCAAATTCAGCTCTTCGAGTTCAGTTGGCCGAACTCGTTGGGACATCGCCAACTCACGTTCCAAAGCTTCCCTGGCCCTGCCCAGTTTTACGACCGCCGCCTCATCCGAAGTTTGATACGGCTCTGTGTCGAATGCGGGCATCTAATGGCCGTGTTTACACTGTCCAAAAGTGGTGCCAGAATGGCGTGAGCCCTAGCCTGGGGATATAAATACCAGGCTTGTACGGTCGTCCAAAGTTGGTTGCTCCAACTTCAGATAATAGAAGTCCTCTATTTTGTGCCTATCTCTCTCTCTCTTCTCTCTCTCGTTTCTTGGCTGCCACACCTAACCTCTTCAGATCTGAAGCCTCCTCCTTCAGATCTGATCTTCTCTCAGCATCAACTCACATCTTGACGGCTCCACCATACTGTCGAAAGACAGTGCTTTGTTCCGCCTGACGACCTCATACAACATTTGGTATCAGAGCGCGGTTCGTCCGCTGCAGGCTGTCACCTGCTGCTCCTGCCTTCCTGCTGTATTCAGCTCGGCTTCAACGTCAAGAACGTGCAGTTTGGAGAAGATTTGACACAGTTATAACCATTCGTAACTTCTGACCGGCAAGTAAAAGACTTCAACATACTGAGAGTTTTCGGCGACGTCTTCTGCTGTGCGACACACATTGTGTTCGTCTCGACGTCAGGGAGAGAACAAGAGATACGGGACTGGTTTTGGAGCAACTCACAAGGAGTTACAACCGTTTTACCGCAACCTGCAGTAAAACATTTTCTCGCGGTCTAGTTCGTGCAGTGTACGACTAGATCATGATTTCGACAGTCGTACTCTCTTCGACAGTGCTTCCGTACACACTCCAGGCAAAGCCAACGGCTTGTGCTCACTTCGGGTAGAAGTACTTTTGCCGAAATCCGCTTCACCGCGGACTAGGCGCAAAAGTTCGAGTGCAACTCGTACACACTCCTGGCAGAGCCAACGGCTTGTGCTCACTTCGGGTAGAAGTATTTTGGCCGAAATCCGCTTCACCGCGGACTAGGCGCAAAAGGCCGACTGCAACTTGGACTTCGGCGGCACGGTTCGTACTCACTTCGGACAGAGTCATAGCACTTGTGTCCAGTCCGAGTAGAACCGTGGACTACCACACAAGTTCGTGTCCAACTCGGTTAGACTACATTCGGGTAGACTGTAGTGCAGTCGTACTCACCCGTAGTCGTAACCACTCTGGGCAGAACTTCCGTCAAGTTCGTGTTCAACTCAACTAGACCGCATTCGGGTAGAGTGTCGTTGTCGTGTGTCTCTTCACACACAATAGGAAATATAATAAACTTATGTTAGCCTAGTACTTTGATGCAAGGAGATTAAGGTCTGGAAGAGCTTCCAAACGTGTTTTACGACATATTAATCGGACAAGTGAGGTTAAATTTACGGAAAAATCAAGATTGAAGACTTGTTGAATCAGAAAGGTGAGATGTCCCACATGAGCATGTGCATTTCGGAACCTGTAGTATATAACCCAACCGTGAAGATTACTTCTTCTTTGGGGTGCTTTGTAGCGCGCTATGCGGGCGGCAGCACTTCTGTAGAATTCACGAGTTTGGTCGGACGTATTCGGACGAGTGCGACCGTATTCGGAGTCGGAGTTCGGACCGTATTCGGACGAGATCCGTGGATCGACGGGCCGAAGTCAGAAATCCGTGGAGATGGGCCGAAACCGGAAATTCGTGGAATCGAAGGGCCGGAATCGTAAAATCGCCATGCAAAAGTAGACGAAGCACCCGAATAGAGGAGCCAGTTGGTGGCTTCCTCCGTCGTAAGCAAAACTTCTGCTTTGGTCGTGCTCTCCACATTGAGGATGTTCGGATCATCCTCTGGAGTATCTATGATTGTGCTACGTAAAGTCGTAGAGGACGAACCGCAAAAGTTCACTTCCACAGTTCCTTAGCTGTCGTACACGTTTGAACTGTGAAAAACACGGATTCAGACAAATGCATCCGAATTGTTGCACAAGCTACCCGATCCATCTTCGTCCATACGTCCGGCTTGTAGGATGCCGGAGCCGTGTCGTGCTCGATTGGATCGATACAGCCGCGAACTATGAGGTAGTCCTGCATTTGTTCCTTCTAGAAGTTGAAGTTCGTCCTGTCGAACTTCCGAATGCTCATCTCGAATGAGCCGGATGTTGAAGCCATTTGTCCGGAAGGCTTGTACGTAGAAGTTCCGTTCGGAATGAGTACGACCATGGGTGTTTACGACTGCCCGGCAATCTGCTCGAATTACGTCTAGCCGGATTGAACGCGAACTTCACGAAAGTTCTGTTCGGAGTGACTACGACTACGGGTGACTACCCGAATTACTTCTAGCCGAATTGGACACGAACTTCACGAAAGTTCTGTCCGTAGTGACTATGACCACGGGTGACTAGCCGAATTACGTCTACCCGAATTGGACACGAAATTCCGAAGCGAACTACGACTCTACTCGATGTGAGTATGCACCGCGTCGCCAAGGTCCGAGTTGACGTCGAACCTGCCGGGGGTTGGAGCTCTGCCCGAAGTGACTACGACCACGGGTGACTACCCGGATTACATCTAGCCGAGTTGAACATGAGCTCCGTAGCGGGCCATGGCTCTCCTCGGAGTGGACACAAGTACTCCGACTCTGCTTGAAGCGAGTACAAGCCGCGTTGCCAAAGTCCGAGTTGTCGTCGGACTTATACGCCTAGTCTGTGTCGTGAAGACTCTTCCGAAATGGTTGTCGGCCAAAGTACTTCTACACGGAGTGGACACAAGCCACTGGCTCTGCCCGAAGTGTGTACGAAGCACTATCGAAGAGAGTACGACTGTCAAAGTCGTGATCTAGTCGTACACTCCACGAGCTAGACCGCGAAAAAGCGTTTTACCGTCGGCTACGGAAAACGCTCGTAACTCCCTGTGGTTACTCCAAAATCAGTTCCGAATCTCTTGTTCTCTTCTTGACGTCGAGACGAACACAGTGATGTGTCGTACGGCCAAAGACATCGCCGAAAACTCTCAGTATACAAAGTCTTTGCCAGCCGGTCGGAAGTTACGGATGGCCGTAACTGTCTTAGATCTTCTCTGTATCGCACGTTCTAGATGTCCACTCGAAGCAGAATACAAGCGGAAGTTAGCAGCAGCAGATGACGGCCTGCATCGGACGAACCGCGCTCTGATACCAAATGTTGTGGATGAAGGCCGTCAGGCGGAACAAGCGTTGGCTTCCAGCAGTATGGTGGAGTCGTCAAGAAGTGGGTAGGAGCAGAGAGAAGATCAGATCTGAAGCTTCAAGATGTGGCGGCCAAGACACGAGAGAGTGTAGAGAGAGATAGGCACAAAATGGAACTTCCATTAACTGAGTTGGAGCAACCAACTTTGGATGACCATACAAGCCTGG
>JBBBWG010024890.1:3482-15883 GCA_037176905.1 Azolla pinnata
TCTTCGGTTTTTTCATACCACTGCCTCAAAGTATGAATCTGGTTTAACTTGTCTCGCGCATATTCCCGAGATTACAACTCTGATAATCTCCGCAATCTGGCCTCAATTTCCGCTTTTTGAAATTGTATTGAAGGCCACAGTATTGATGTTGGGAGGCCAATTTAGTGAACAGTGAAAAGACACAGAAGAAGACACGGAAGAAATGAAGCTCATGCAGTTACAACAACACAATACTTGGCAAAAGAGCTGCAAACAGATGTTTTTAATGTCCTCTCAAGGGGCCAAAATTTGAATAATCCGCCAATAAAGTTTTGCAAAGTGGCTGTGCTAGTTGAATTATTTGAGAGGCTTGAAGGCATAGCAATGCATGTTCAGGCTTCTGTTATTTCCAAACCAATGGTGAACATAATGGCGTTATTCTCAAATACGCAGTATATATACACAACCTGTACCATCCGCAAAAGTAGATGCAGCTTCATCTCCATCTCTCAAACTATACCAGCGGAAATTCCCACAGGAAAAGTTAAAACATTAATATACAAAATGTGGCCATGGTGAAATCACAAGATCTGCTGCATCGATCAATGCACGATCGAAGAGACGCTCTCTTTGTGGAAGTTTGAGGATATTTTCTACACTTCTGTTGCTGTGAGAACCTATCTCAAGCTTGACAAAATGTTGCTCGCCTATGTAGAATTGATCCTATATAGGCCAGGTCCAGCTCCATCTCCTAAGTTTTGATAGCCGATCTCCGCACTTGGATCGAATGATCAGGTATATGATAAATATAATATACAGTGTGACCAAGACAGCCAGAACCACCATCGTGGCTGTGCTTTCGGCGATGTAAGTTGAACAGAACTCCACAAGAAGGTAACCATTAATGATCAGAACCAATAACGCTATTACCCAAACAACCACCTGCAATGAAACAGAAACATGCTTAGCAAACAAACATGGACTTCACGTGTGAACAAATCTGATCCATAAACATGTCAATTGGTTTTCACCACATATATTAATGTTCAAAGATTCAACCAAACTTATTCATATAATATTCAAAGATTCAACCAAATTTATTCTCTGGACTGCAGGAAGCTATCCATACTAGGTAACTAATTAGTGTCAGGCCGCCGAACCTCTCCTACCTCACGTTGGCACTCTCAACCATATGTAGCCGCTGCATCTGCTTTGTGAAGTTGCAACCCTTGATCATCTCACTGTATTTCAGGTTTTCCAAGTCCTCAAAAAGATATTTGACATAATTTAACGTACAATTTAAACACTAGAGATTTGGTGAGAACTGCAACTATTCCAGTTCGGTTTTCATTACTATTTCCAAGATCTCTATAGGACAAGGCTGTGGGGCATGAGGCATAAACCGTTTGAAGGCATACTCAATGTCAAATTAGCTTCACAAGAACAAAAGAAAAGCAATAGTCTTCAAAGAGACCTTTTGTACCCACTACCATGATGGTAAACACACTAGTAATCTTCAACAAGTTATGGAGCTTCTACAATTTCTCTTTGGAAAAGGAAGGGATTCTCTGCCAAAGAAGATCTAGGTACAAAATAGCACCTGGACTTAGGTAGAAAATAGAATTAGGCCTATAACTTTCCATCTAGACTCTATACCAGACTGGTGGGATGCATTTTGAGCTGATGTGGATTGCAGTTACCGTTTGCATTCAGTCACAGCTGCTAAAACAAACCAGTTGTTAAAGGTAATGTAAACTGTACCCAAATATTGTTCTTAACCTATTGATGAAACCCGAAGCAGCAGAACTCAGGTTTGTCTTCAACAATACCATCCAGATATCAGAAAATACCAACACTACTTCAGGGCAAAATAATCTCTTTGAAGTTACTTAAACTCAGTAGTAACCACATGGATGATATACATGAATATCACAGGCATGTTCAGTTACTATCAGTGCTTCCGCATGACTTATGTTTGAAGAGACAACATAACATGACTAAGCCAGAATGATTATTAATTGGTGCATATGAATCCATAAAATGATCAGAACAAACATACCTGATATATAGGTCCAATTTTAAAAACTCCCATGACTTGCTCCTTCGATACAATACAAAGTAGAGGAATCAATGCAAAGGGAAGTTGGACTGACTGTAGGACGTTAAGCCACTCATTCAGTCGGTCTAGTTGATCATCCGAACCATTAAATATGAGAGCAACGATCACTGTAGGCAGAATAGCCACGGCTCGAGTTACAAATGCCCTTACTGCCTTTCTCACCTTCAAGTTCAGAAAGCCGGCCATAACAAATTGCCCTGCATATGTGCCTGTCATTGTACTACTTTGACCTGCAGCTAATAACCCAATTGCCCAAATGTATAAGATTGGGAAGTATCCACCACCATACTGCTCTTGCAGGTATTCCCCTGCATTAGCCAGCCCAATGGAGTCTGCAATGTCACTCCCAAAGAAGCCCTTGGCAAACACTGAAACTACGAACACATTTATAATGAAAGAAACAAAGATTGCGATAGCTGATTCGATAGAGAAGTATCGCAAAGCTTCCTTCACACGGTGAGTGCTAGAGATGTCAATAGATCTCGATTGGACCAAAGCAGAGTGAAGAAAAATGTTATGTGGCATGATCAAAGCACCCACTACACCGACAGCCTGACTAACTGCAACTGCTGGAATGCTCGGGATAATAAGCCCTGAAAAAGGAATGACAGTACTTTTTAATTGATCCACAGTGTTAGCAAGGGTTGAGCCTACCATAATAGTCATGATGCACTCACCAAGAGCTAAGTCACTAGAACTAGGTTGAGCTTTGCCAAACATCCATGCAAACGAAATTGCCATGATTGAGATCAGAATACCAAAAAATGCTTCCAGCGTCCTGATTCCATAGTTCTCCAAGAAAAGAAAGACAAACCTGTCCAGAAAGAAGAAATTTTTATATGGTAGAGTTTATATGCGCATCAATCATTTGAGATACATGTGAATTGCCTCACAAACATACTTACTGATTTTTTCAGTGTAAGTAATCTAAGTTCACAAAAAGTTTTCAAATGAAACAAACATCTTGCATGACATGCATTCATAATGATCTTTTCAATTCCATTACTTTACCAATTCTACGATCTGTTTCGATCCAGTACTTCACCGATTCCATACTCGTTTCATTGATTATTTTAACTTCAAGAACTTGGCTGATTCTAATACTTTTAAAGTCATCTGAAGCATTAGCATCAAATAAAACCAGAAACAATATCCCACATTTAGACTACCCCACCAGTTCCATAATGTTTTTAATTTCAGTACTTCAGTACCCCTATACTATTTTCAATTCAATTACTTAAAAAATTCCATTAGTATTTCAATTCAAATACTGCATTTATTTCATAATCCTTCTATCCAAGTACTCCAATTCTAAGTGATAAATGTATCCCGAAACAGTTGATTGATTCCATTAGATCATACCTCTGGCTACCATAACCATTTTAATTTCAACGTACTACATGGATTCCCTTAAAGTATTATACAAATATTACAGCCTTTTGATTTGAAGTGCTAACAGATTCCATTACTTTCCAGGCATAAATTTTGAGCAATGACAGTATCTCAATGCTTTGAAGACAAAAGAGACTTTTTTTTTTGGGGGGGGGGAGATTTACCCATCTATACCGGTGATCAGGACTCCACCCCACAATGGAATGTATCCTAACGAAAGGATCCTCAAAGCAATCGCACTACCAATCACCTCTTGTATATCAGCACCAATAATAGCAACCTCCGTCATTAGCCATAAAACAATTCTAGCCCACAGAGGGTACTCTTCCCTGCAGAGCTCAGCCAGATCACGGCCGGTCGCAACTCCGATTCGAGCCGAAAGGAGTTGCAATATAAGGCCCATCACAGTTGCCCACATAAGAAGCCATAGCAACGCATAGCCCGCCACTGCGCCAGATTGAAGATCACTCTCAAGATTGCCTGGGTCTAAATATGCAATACTCATAAGGAATCCAGGGCCCGTGAACAGCCATAGCTTTTTCCATGAGAAGGGAGGGACTCCACCGCCGCCGCCGCCGCCGCCGTCGACGCCATGCTCGGAGTCCTTAAGAATGGCAGCTACATCGATCTGTTCCTCCTTCTCGTAAGCATGCTCCTCGTTGCTGGATTGGAAGTGCCTGACAAGAGCTAATCTGGACTCATCTTCATCAAGGAGGGGCGCGGTGGCGGTGTCGTTATTGAGAGAAACCATAGCTGCTGCTGTGGAGGGGGGTGGGGTGAAGGAGAGGGGCGGGGTGTATAAGAACCATGCGGGGATGGAAAGCTTGATCGTGCTGGACCCGTGGGGAGGCTGTGGCGAGCACGCGTTCCAGCGATGATTCCTGCAGAAGGAGACGAATTCCGGGATAGCGACAGGGCCCCGATTCTGAAGAGGAATGAATCAGGTGCGAGTCTAAGGCCCAGATGTGGACCTCTGTGGAACAATGCACACAAGTGCAAAAATCGCCCACAAGTGCAAAAATCGCCCACCAAACTGGAGCTGGTTAGCACACTAAAACTGGAGCAGAAGAGAGCTTGTGAATCTGTATGTAGAGTACCCCGCATCGGAGCTGCAATGCGCGATTTCGATTCCGTCTTTTCGAAGGTTGGTAGAGCTTGTAAATCTGTATATGGTGTTGTTCCCCGCATCAGAGTGGCAATGTGCGATTCGATTCTTCTTTTCGAGGTTGGTTTTGCAATACCATTCATTGGCTTGTCTCTGTTTCCATGGACATTCGTGTGTGGGTGTATGTGTGTGTTTTGGGCGAGACATATGCCCTGATATTATTATAACTAAATCTGGCCGTACATGTTGCTTGATAGGAAATGTTTCGAATGTGATATGGGCTACATGTTCTTGCATCAACTGATGCGTCGAGCGTAGTGCTGCAAACATGCGCTATCGTCAAGAAGATGATCGCTGAATTATCATGTACGTAACTTGTGCACAAGTTAAGGATATGCATTTCGTTCTTGAAGAGAGAAAACGAACGATTATGAAGGGGGTTCACTTCCGAAATTTCCAATCAACACACCACACTTCCACCGAGAGTTAAATCATCATCCCAGCTTTTGATCCGCTCTTCCTCAAGTTCTCAATACAAATTATGAAGAGAAATCGTTGTTACCATTGCCATCGATCAATCTTAATTTGGAAGGCAAATAGCTGGGGGCAAAGATTAATCAGCAAACTTACTCCCGTGCTGAACTATATAGTGCCTTTCTTAAGGCTTATTGGACTTAGCAACCCTTCCGACTTAAGATTATTTAAACATTGTATTGGGTCATGTAAGGGAAACCATTAGTTAATTTTGCAATGAAGACCCAAGGGAGCATATCAAATGCACGGATCCATCCACTACTTCGCAGTCATATGCCCGATTGGTTGCAACATTGTATACTCGAAACCATTTCATAAATAGAACTTTTAAGAGTTTTCTACGTCAGCAATCAAGATTATTATATTTCAATGGTTATCCAATCACGAATGCATTGGCTGTTTGTGTATGGCAAGAATGTAAAGAGTTATTCTCTGTTATGCCCAATGTGCATGAAACACAAAGTCGTTGATTATAGTATTGTTATGCGGCCCCACAAATGTGGGATCGAATAATGAGAGTACAAATCCATTAGATATGCATGGCTTCTACTGGAGACATGTAATATAGCCATCAAATCTAGAATGGTTTTATGTATGAAGCATTGGCCATATCTTATGCAATTGAAGTTTATTCTGAATTATATAATCAGAGAATCAAGCTCAGCAGATGGGAATTTTAGTTCTACATCTAAAATAAAGATTAAGCAGACATGTCAAACTTACTGTGAAGATTTCAGAGCCACCATTAGCTTGTGTCCATCACCACTCTTTCCTTTGATACCTCCATGAAAGTCATTCTGCAAGCCAGCTTATGCATATGTTTCTTCATTTCTGTAAAAAACTGTGGTTAAATATGAAATTGAATTCAGTATTAGAACAAATCAAAACACCACAATGGTCTTGTTTCAGTCACTTCCATCCATCCTTTATCCATAACTGGCTCCGTTTTGTCTGTACATCTCCGTTCTCTGCTCAACCTGTGTGCACTGTTTTGAATGTCTGTAGACATACAAGATGTACAGCAAAACTCCTCGTCATGACAAAATTTTGGTCCACAGGTCAGAGGTGATTGCTATTAGTTCAATAGTGACCACACTGGAGATCAACATGATATTATAATGTGCATGCTGAAGATATCTGCATCATGCGCAAATGACGCATTTATTACAAGTGTGCATTATATATGGAAACAGGGACCAATACAAATGATATAGTACACATTGCCGATAAGAACTCGACAAAATGAATGGAATTCTCACTCTATCTAGCAGTGACTCTTCTCTCAAACCTTCACTTTCTTTGCAAGGAGGTCTGATATCTGATTTGTGTAAAAATCTGGCTGGATTTCATTTTCGGGATCATTCAGCATCCCGAGTGTTGTAACACCTGTATGTGTTCAAATTTTAAATTTTTGGCACTTATGATATCTCAAAACCTGTATCTATTGAAACTTTTAATTTCTCATGCTTATGATATCTCATTTTAAACAAACTCTATATTACCACTCTGGAACTACAAACCTGAAAGAACAAGAAGAGTCTTGCAACCACCATTCTGACCAAATAGGATATCTGTATCGAGTCGATCACCAACCATACAAATCTGAGACTTGGTAATGCCAAACCTGCAAGAAGAAAAATAGTTGGAATCGGCCACCGGGAGACAAACTGCGGTACCTTTGTACTAGGCAATGATACTCAAATACAAGTGATATGCAAGAGAAACGATCCTTTACTGTTTAGACACGTAATCCATCATGAATGTAGATGGCTTGCCCACAACTATAGGTTCTTTCCTTGTGGATCCCTTTATTGCACCAACCATGGAACCCCCACCTGTTTCAATTAGTAAGGACATGAGAAAGAGAATGAAACAAACAAGAACAGTCCTCACAACTGATGGGAGAAGTACCTGCCCACTCTTGAGCATCTGTAAGATGAGTGACTGCATCACAATTAGTGGCTATAAAAAGGCATCCTGGATTTTCTCTGATACAAAGGGTGGCATACCTAGGAAAAACAGACTGGTGTTAAAAATAATATTCTAGCAGCTGGATCATGGAAAATGAAAACAAGACGCTCAGTACTCACTGAAATTTATAGTAATTGATATATCTGTCAAAGCCTACTACAACAGCTCCTACCTGTCCAACAAATTCACGACATTTGTCAATACAATAGAAGTACAGAAAATAAGGTTAAGAGGAAAACCTTTATGAAGGGACCTGTCATACATCATGATCGTGCTCCATAAGAGTACCAGGTGTTAAATCAATCTTCTTTTCACCATCATCCTGTGCCAAGTTCGATAGAAAATCTTATTACAGGGTTCGGCATGACAAAGTTGGAAAAACCTACTTTTAGAAGCACATTTTTAATCGATTCAAGACTCATTTCCCTGTACTGAAATAACCAGCCATTACCACTAGCCTATTCTTGCTTCATAATCAAAAGCATGAAAAACACCAGCTGGACAGTGATGGATGAATAAGCTACTATCAATATCTCCAGACCATATACAAGCAGAAATTTCCATCTTCAAAGAGAATTGATATGCGGCTGCAGAAGCAAGTTTGTACAGGACAGGATTCCTGTCTCGAGCTACTCGCATAAGTATGTGCTACGGCCTAACTGATGTCGAGTTTCAGAGAGAGTATATAGTAGCATATTTATCCAGAAAAATTTGATAATTTTACCGGACCACCAAGATAATTTATGCCAGCCAGCTCTAGCTCTTTCAAAATGCCAACCTCACCAACAACATATACCTGAAACAGGTCAGAGAATTTCAAAAGATCAAAGAATTCAGCTGCTTCAACATGATTTTCCAAGGGTTATAGGTTAGGCCCTTGATGTTCAGAAAAATAAATAGAGGTAATAGTGGTCGAACATCACCTTCTTCTCAGAAGGGAAGTTAATAGATTTAAGATAGGCAGCTGCAGCAAAAGATGAGGCAAAAATCTCCTCCTGTGATTCATCAAAGAGAAATACTATTAACACTGTGAACTATAATAATTAAAAAACTCAAGAGACCAACCATAAAAACAGCTTCTCACCTCGCTTACACTCAACCCTAGAGTCTCAAACTTCTTCCCATACTGCTTTCTAGATTTTGTTGAGTTGTTTGTAACAAAAACAAGGCGTTTTCCCTGAGCAATCCATGAGATCTTAGAAGACATGTATGTATATACAATTGATCGGACTCCAGATCACCAAACCAGTTCATTAATGTAAATTTTGCAAATAAAAACTAACCAAATCCCGTAACATGTCAAGCGTTTCAGGTACACCATCAATCAAGGTATCGCCTTTCCAAATAACCCCTGAAACCATCAATCAACCTCCGCCCTGTGACTTTTCCACATTTCAATATCAAATATGCCCAGATAATGCTGATACACATGGATTATTCAAGAGATCATTTGACATTAGACCCAGGAATTATTTTCATCTTCAGCGCAAAACAGTCAAAGACGTTTGTAAAAATATACGAGTAGGCTTACTGCCATCAATCAGGAGAAACAAAAATTCCCTGTTAAACTGATATCATATAGTGTTGCTTTTACATGTGCGTAGCTCTTAAGTATTGATCCATAGCTGCAATTCATAGTGAGCCAAAACTAAAGAGCCTCCATGTCTCCTGATTGTTGGCTGATGAGCTCACTACTGACTCTTTCCTCCGTACATTTTTCTGACACTTGGATGAGCCACTATAAATTCCTGGGTGTGGATTTCCACAGCCATCTTCAAAATTTTAAGGTATATGCGGGGCAACCATATGCTCTTTTCTTGTTGTGTTCCTTGGTCCAAACAAGAGAAGTTACTGACATGAAGATATACATTACAATTGACAATTCTGCATTCGTTGATTTAACTCACTTGATCGCTACTTTCACTGCACGCATAGTAAGAAGAACTAATGGAAGTTTACCATCACAATCAAAGATGAAGGTCTCCACAGAATTGATAAGGTCGTCCACATTGGTTAGCTGAGGTGCCGAAGCTTTACCTACAAAGACAGACAGAAAAGAGAAATATAAAAAATCAAGTGGAAACGGGTTGACATTCCAAATGAAGCTGGCTTGGAAAAAAGGGCGTGCCAAACCAAACATGGCATACGAATTTACGGAAAAACCAAAACTCTCTTAAGATTTCATTCTAGTGGGGCATTACTACAGAGCTGAATGCATCGGAAAGGGAATTTTCAGACAATACTCCGGAAGCACGAATCGAGGATGCATGTTTCTTTTTTCCAAACTACGAGTTTCACACCAGTGACGCCCAAACGAGCGTCAAAGAAGAAGCAAGGACTTGCGAAGAGCAAAAAAAAAAAAAAAGGGAAGCGCAACCCAGAAGCAAAGCACACTACCTGTGTCAGCGGCCATGGCTCTAGCCGAGTGAGGCGAGGAGCGGTTGCGGGGGGTGAAACCCTGGCTGAACGAGGGAGAGTTACGATTCCGACGAGAAAGGAAGGACGGAGAGCACGGGAGCGAGGAAGAGAGCGTTTGGATCCGAGAGACAACAGAGGGCGATGGAGGAGAAGGAGAGGGGATGGGTCTGACCAAGAGCACCATGATCTTCTTCTCCTGCCACGATTCGATGCCGTTTCTTCTGCTCTGAGACAGTCGATCGATCTGTAGTATGCGATCAAAAACAGCGCAATCTCCAACCACAACCATCCATGGCGCTCCTGATTTGTGGTCACGGATTTTCCTCCCAAGCTTCTTCTTCTCTGCCCAAACTGTAAAAAAAACATCGGTCGGAAAAACGATTTTGCCAGACTTTCGATCTTTACGCGATCGAGCGCGATTCCTGTTAAGCCGCGCCGATCAAGCGCGATGCCGATCGGTTTCCGAACGATCGTTTTGCGACGATCGCTCGATCAGTAAGTTACAAGTGCAGATAATGACTCGACCTGCTGATAGTGTCCATGCCAGAATCGTGCGAATCGGTACAACTCTCCCGCTGGTGTGCTGTAAATCGCATGCGGTCTGCTTTAGTTCCATCCCTTTGGTGCATTGCATATTGGCATTGCAGAGCTCGTAGGTGTGACGATCCTACAGAACAGTGTTGTGTCGATCTCGAGGACGCTCAAACTCGTAAATGTTCTTTCTCCTGACGCGGCTTCTGAATCGCGCCTCGATCGATGACGCAGATAACGTCTTCGCCATAACAGTACAAGACATCATAGGCTCTATCGACATTCAAGATTATTCGTCATGCCTTGCAATCCAGGCTCCCTGGTGCAAATTGCAATCAATGCATGGCAATGGTAGAGCAGAGCAGAGGAATGGAATGGTGGCAAGGAACCAGCAGTATTGAACGATCCCCCCAACCATCGTCATCGTCATCGTCATCTTCATCATTATCTTACTCCCATCAAAGCGCACGCCAAGAGCAAAGCGTTGAGCACGATATAAGGAAGCGGTCGATCACATTGTTCAGACGCGATGCTTGTCCAAACAAACGTCGAGTCTTCCACACTCGTCTCTTCGACCGACTGCGATTTGTCCTACTCTTTTCGTGCCCGACTACGCCATAATCGCGAACTCGAGAATCTTCACCCAACACTGTGACTGAAGCCTTAGCCAGGTTATTGGGCAGAGCCAAATACAACAGCAGAATTGGAAGTGGCATCTTGTAGTGTGAAGAGAGATGAATTGAGATTGGTGGGCGCCCAACAAATTACATGGGAATCGTGTGAGAAGAGAAGCTCGTTGTTGTGGGTTGTTTCAGCTCCTTCGACGACACAGCTCGCCATCGCCTGAGACCTCCGGCGACGAAGGAAGGCGTTGCATCAAGGTAAAGCCTCTACCCTAATTCCCCCTTCCCTCGTCTTGCTCACCCCCTCGTTCATCCTTTTTATAGAGCGAGATCCGAGTGCCGGGAAGGGGGGAGGGGGAAATTTGGCCTGGTCCCATCTCGTCCTGGTTTTGGTTCGGAAACCATGATTTCTCGTGCACACGTGATTCACTAAATCTCTCGCGCTTCTGTGTCTCAAAGAGATCCAGTGCCTTTAGAGCGTTTAGCTTCTTTGTCTTTGCAGATCGGAGACTCTGGTGTGCATAGCTGTAGGTGTAAAAAATTTCATGCTTTTGAGACGAAGTACGTGCTCCCTCTTCGGATCGCCTCATTTGACAACCAAGTTTGTGCTGAAATTTGAACGGGAAGAGGGATTCTGATGGAGCAATCAAGGGATGTAGATCTCTTTATTTTCTTAATTGCGAGGGGAATTGCGGAATATCTTTATAGTTCCGCTAGGGTTCAGTATGCTAATGCAATAGAATTGCAGAAGAAAGTTTGTGCGTCTGATCGCGTATGCACAAACACATCTATACACGTGTCTAACAAGTACATGCCACAGTTAGCACATCTTTATGTTGACTCCGTTCGTTAAGTTTTTCAGTCCCTTTGAGACTTACTCTTGTTCGATCACTATTCGTGAGTTCTTGCATGCTTGATTAAGGATCATCGTTTTTCAGTATGCGTTCGTTAATCTCATGTTTGTAAGCTCAGACGCTTGCACCAGGGAAGGTGTACATATATGTTATCGAGTTTATAAGGGTGTAAGTCATGCAAGAAAGGAAATATTTTAGTTCCGAGGGGGTCGATTTGGTGCATTTTCCCACTCAACCACAATCTATTTTGATGTCTGCTTCTGAATCTAAATCTTGTTCATGTGCTAAGTTCTTTATTTTCTTTTTTCAGTGCTTTTTGAGCACGTCCCAATAGTTCCAATTATGTAGTTATAGAAAAATTTTGGCCGTTGATTGTATGACCAGGGATGTTGAGCATTGTCCGGTCTACGAGTTATTAGCTTAACGTTCTTACCACTTAACACTTACGCTTATTCACTGTTCATTTGATTTCTTCCATGTTTTGTACTATGTGAGTTTTTCCAAAAAAGTCTCCCTCTCCTCTTTGTCTAGGATTTTCCTGGGTTGTTTGGCCTATGTTTGGCACTAACAAGTGTGGTCCTCTTAGAAACATCTCGTGCCCTTAGCTTTTCATAGTCTTGAATTCACTCTCATAAAGACATACAACATCAACCTTTGCTATTGCATATTCTTACATTATCTTATGAGTGATAATCCTGTTGGTTTTTGGCAGATGATCGACGACCAGGATCTTGGTTTCTTCGCAAATGTCTTGGGAATCTTTATATTTGTTCTGATAGTGGCCTACCACTATGTTGTAGCTGACCCCAAGTACGAGTAAATGGCAAGAATGGGGATAATGTCAGAAAGTTTGTGAACATGTAGTGTTCACAATG
>JBBBWG010024890.1:24008-39582 GCA_037176905.1 Azolla pinnata
TTGTTGTTGTTGTTGTTGCTGTTGCTTGTTATGCAGGCTGAGGTGAAGGCCTTCTTCGATGTTCACGAGGCGGAGGGCAGCCATGCCGGAGGCGTCCACCTCGAGATGACGGGCCAGAACGTGACGGAGTGCATCGGCGGATCTCGTGCCGTCACCGTCGACGACCTCGGATCCCGCTACCACACGCACTGCGATCCGCGCCTCAACGCGTCGCAGTCGCTCGAGCTCGCCTTCATCATCGCCGATCGCCTGCGCCGCAGCCGCCAGCGCCTCACCATCTGATTTCGCCTCCGGCTTCCCATCGATGTGCTTAGTCCCCAGTAATGGCAGTCGTAGTAGCAGTAGTAGTACTCGCAGTCGGTAGTACTTAGCAGCATAAACACTTTGCCCTTTTCCTTCATCATGTCGCCCCACCCTCCACCCCTTATTTGCAGAAAAGAAAAATAAGGTTTTTGTGCCTTATTCCCGGACACATCTTCTAAGTATATAATGAATGGGCTATGGCAGCTATGTATGCTTTGCTTGCTTCCTTGGTGTGTTAAAAAAGAGAAGAAAAACAACAACAACAACAAAAACAGGACTTTCTCCTCTCCCCTTTGCTGCTGTTTGCCATAACCAGCGCCGAAACGTTGTGCTCTGTTTTTTTTGGCATTGTACTCACTCTTCCCAGCTGTGTGCACACACCCTTAGAATAAAGGAATGCTAAACTGTTTGGTACTGTTTCCATGTAGAAGATGGTGTCCCGATGTGAGCCTCTTTTTTTGTGCTTTCTGATGGAAGGAGCAGAGTGTAAATGCAGGAGCGCATCGATCACAAATTGAGGAGGTATGTCATCGTGTAGGAACACCACACTCAGATGTTTGTTTGCTCCCCTTAATTGCTGTGATTGCTCTCCGTTGGAGCATGGCAGTGGATCATCGCCGTGTTTTCCATCTACAAATGCTTCAGCGTTAGTGGTTGCCTTGTGGGGCTGGTGCTGTCATCTCTCAATACGGATGCGTATGATTGTGATTTCAGGTGCGACGAAAACAAAGTCGGGTAAACGCTTTGATCTCTTCTTATAGCTGAGTCAGTTGCTCTTTCCCAACTTTAGGAAGGAAAGAGGAAAGAGCTAAATGATGATGTTGTTTGGCTGGCTGGCTGGCTGAAGCCACAGTTTGTCTTTTGTGTGGTTCTGCCATAGTCCCTTGTCTGCCACATGATGCGTGGCGCAGACAGCTAGCTGCCTGAGGAGATAAAATCAGATAAAAGAGAGAGCTTTTGGAGGTCTGTTGTGCTGGATCGATGGCTTGGCGATTCAGCGTTGTTAAAATCGTAGCTTACAGGGCGGGAGACGTGTTTTGTTTGTTTGTTGTATCAAGCTGATTTTTTACTCCGCGGAACCGTTAAAACAGCTCATTTTGCACACAAAAGGGGGGGGCTCATGTTTTGTGCATGATCCCCATGACCCATCCTTACACGGAAGTCGTGTATTTCGATCGGATCGCAGGGGCGTTTGAATGCGTAATGATCGGATCGCATCGAGCCAGTTCCAAACGATCAACAGTCCAGAAGAAGCCAAGCCCCTCGATAGCAGCAAAACTTGTGGCTTTTGCTTCGAAGAGGGAGGCAGGGGGGGGCAGTTGAAGGGGTTCCATGAGAGACGAGTCTTCTTATTAAGCACGCGTGTGGGTAGTTGTGAAAATTCTTTGAGAGCTTTCTGAAAAGGAGAGCTCCAATCCACGACATCTGCCTTGGTTTTGTTATTTTTTTCCTCTTCTTCTCTTCCTCGGGGTAGATGCACTTGCCCTTTAAAGGCCAATCAATCGCATATATAGATTAGACATGTCACAAGCAGATTGCATTGTCTGGTCCATAGGTTTGGTTATACACGATTGGCTTTCAGAATGTTTATATGTTTTCCCATGGACAAGATTTGGTTTGGAGCGCTCTGTAATTCTTTTTTCTTTGGCATTCAGCAAAGGGATCACTAGAGTAGGAGGCATTTCCAAGTAGATGGAGAGCTTAGGATCCGCATTGGTTGGATCGAAAGCGATGGGTATGTGAAGCAATTGCAAAAATTGGCACGAGGAATTAGGCGGAGTGATGTGGTTTGGCAAAACCCATCCAAACACAGTGTGCTAGATGTGGGTGAAGGGACGGACCTTCTTCACATGATGTCTCGATTGGATGGATCCAGGGAAGGATTCACAATCGATACATACGACACGATAGTGGTGGTGGAAGTAGTAGTAGTAGTAGTAGTAGTAGTAGTAGCTGCTGTTGTTGTTGGATCTGCAAAACGAATGGTGTGTGGGCAGCAGCAGAGGAATGAGCTTCTGATTCGCCAACAAGACAGAGAGAGAAACGAAGAGAAGGAAGCAAAATCAGAGGGGTTTTAGGGATCGATCGATGAGAAGGAAGGATCGATCGATCGATCGATCGATGACGATGACGATGATGATGATGATGATGATGTGCCGCTCTTCTAGAGAAGAGCAGCAGATTGTTGTGTTTTTCTAGGGTTTTGCTGCAGTTTTTAGGGTTTAGGTGGGGTTGAAGAGGAGGTGGTGGTGGTGATGGTGGTGCAGATGCTGGGGAGGGGCCCTTGCCGCCGCCGCCGCCGATGCTGCAGCAGCCGGCTTCTTGCCGCCGCCGCCGCCGCCGCCGCCCTTCTTGTTGTTGCCGCCGCCGCCGCCGAGGCCGAGGAGGAGCAGGCGGCGGCAAGCTCGCAGCACATTCCCTGCAGCTGACGAAGCGGAGCTGCTGCCGCCGCCTGCATCTCCTCCTCCGCCCAGCTTCTTCTTCTTCGTCTTCGTCTTCGTCTTCATCTTCATCTTCTGCTGCTGCTGCTGTTGCTGTTGCTGCAGCAGCGGCTGCTTCATCTGCATGCAATGCTCGTGCAGCTGCGGGCCCCGATGATGATGAGCATGAGGAGGATAAGGAGGAGGAGGAGGATGGCGGTGCCAGCCTGCGCACGGGCATGGCGTTGCATCGCCCGCGGCGGCTGCTGCTGCAGGGCAGAGGCGCTGATGATGCTGATGCTGATGATGCTGATGCTGAAGCTGATGCTGATGCTGATGATGGAGATGGAGATGGTGGCGATGGCAGGCGAAGCAGGAGGAGCAGCAGGAGGAGCAGCAGCAGCTCATGGGCATGCCGCTGGCCATGGCCATGTCCACGTCCATGGCGTCGCGCATGGAGCTCGACCTCCCCATCCTCATCATCATCATTCTTCTCGCCATGCCGCCGCCGCCGCCGCCGCCGCCGCCGCCTGTTGCTGCTTCGCCATCGCCGGCGTGCCGGAACCCTACCGACCTTCGACCCGCTTCCGCTTCCGCAGGCCCGCTCCTCCTCCCCCTCCAACTCCGCCTGCACGGCGCCCACTCTTCTTCTTCCTCCTCCTCTTCTTCTTCCTCCTCCTCTTCCATCGCTGGGACCTCCCCCTCTTCTGAGCCTTCCGAGTCTTCCTCCTCCTCCTCCTCCATAGCTCCTCTGTAGCAAGCCCCCTGCGCCGCCGTCTTCTGCCTATTTCCCCACACCCTCATCGACTGCGAGCGCATCATTCTTCCCGGCGCCGCCGCCCACAGATTACATGCCGCCGCCGCCGCCCGCTCCTCCTCCTCCTCCTCCTCCTCCTCCTCCTCCTCCTCCTCCTGTCGACCGCACTGCTGCTCGACTCCTCGCTGCATCATCTTCCTCTCCAACTCTTCCGCTTCTTCCCACCTCTGCTCCCCGGGACTCCGTGTTCTCGCCCAAGCGCCGCCCCTCCTGCGCGCCGCCGCCGGGGTAACGGCGGCGGCAGCGGCGGGCGGAGCTGCCCGGGAAGCCAGCTTGATCTTCAAGAAGCGATCCGCAGCGCCGCCGGCCGCCTGCTGCTTCAGCGGCTGCGGAGGGAGCTGCGAGAGCAGGGCCGTGGCGGACGCGTGGGAGCTGCCAAGCTCCCTCACCGTCGCCGATCTCTGCAGCAGCAGAGACCGAGCACCTCCTCCGGCGCCGCCTGGGATCGCCGTGCTCTTGTTGCTGATGGAATCCTTGACAGCAGCAGTAGAGCTACTACGCCTGCTCTTGGCGCCGCCACTGAGCGAGCTGTTGGCCAAAGCTTGCCGAACTTCCTCCTCCCAGGAAGGCTTCGAATCGGCGACGTCTGCTGCTGCGGCGGCGGCGGCGGCGGAGGCAACATTCATGGAGGATTTGGTGCGCTTGCAGATCGTCTTCTCCTCCACCACATGGTAATCTCGCATGGACATGGCCCGCTCCAGAGTGAGGGGAGCAGGCGGCGGCGGCGGCGGCATCTGCGCGTCTGAGTCGTCGGAGGTCGAAGAGGAGGAGGAGGAGGAGGAGAGAATGATCCTCGCCGAGGAGCGACGGCTATGGCTGTTCCTGTTGCTGCTGCTGCTGCTGCTACGAATCGCCACCGGCTGCTGAATGTCCTCCACCACCGGCTTCTCTTCTCGCCGGCTGCCGCCGCACAGGAGGCCGCCGCCGCCGCCGCCGCTGCTGAGGCTGGGCATGGCGGCGTCCGACTGATCCGCCGCGGTGGAGATGGAGGCGCTACTGAGGCTGCGGTCGGAACAGCTAGTGGAAGAAGAAGAAGAAGAAGAAGAGGAAGAAGAAGAGGGAGTGGTGGTGGCTATGGCGTGTGCGGAGGAGGAGGGTGCTTGTGCTGCATTGCCTGCGATTTGTGGGCTGCAAACGCTGTGTTGCAGAGGAAGAAGATGAAGAAGATGAGGAGGAGGAGGCTCTGCTACTACTCTCGTGGCATGGCCCCGTGGAGGAGACGCCATCATGACTTCTTCTCCTCCTTCTGCCTGCCTCTTCTGCTGCTTCTTCTTCTGCTTGCACGCACCAACCAACCCAGGTAGTAGGGCAGGCAGAGCAAGCAGCAGCAAAAAAGCAGGGGAGAAAAACAGAGGAAAGCAGGGGAGCAAGAGGGGAGAAAAACAGAGGAAAGCAGGGGAAAGAACAGGGGAAACAGGGGAGAAAAACAGAGGAAAGCAGGGGAGCAAGAGGGGAGAAAAACAGAGGAAAGCAGGGGAGCAAGAGGGGAGAAAAACAGAGGAAAGCAGGGGAAAGAACAGGGGCGGAAACAGGGGAGAAAAACAGAGGAAAGCAGGGGAAAGAACAGGGGGAGAAACAGAGGAAAGCAAGGGGGAAAACAGGGGAGAAAAACAGAGGAAAGCAAAGGGGAAACAGGGGAAGAAAGAACAGGGGAGAAAAACAGAGGAAAGCAAAGGGGGAAAAACAGGGGAAGAAAGAACAGGGGAGAGAAACAGAGGAAAGCAAAGGGGGAAAAACAGGGGAAGAGAAGGGGGGGGAATATGGGCCTAAATCCCAAGAAGAGATTGGCTTTTCTTACTCTCAAATCTAACGTCGTGCTATCATTACCCCCAAAAATAAAGAAAAGAAACACGCACACCTACTACTACATCCGATCCCCTGCTGCGTATGCTGTGTGCGTACGTATAAAATACGTATAGCTTGCAGATAGGAACTGCCACGTTTTACGCTCGGAATGTGAAGGAGCTACTACTTACTACCTCCAAGATACGAAAACATACATATATATATATATATGAGATAGAAGGAACGAAATTCTGAGCAGAGTGGAAGGAAGGGGAGAGGAATGATGATGGAAGTGGGTTTGTGTGCCCACAAGTGGAAGAAAGAAAGAAGGAAGAAGAATGAAGAATGAAGAAGATCCCCCCCCAAAACACACACACACGAGAGAGTATCTCTCTGGATCGCAAATGGGAACGGATTTTCCTTTCCTTCTTTCAAGGAGAGAGCAAAGGTCAGCAGCTACCATGTGCGCGCGCGCGTGTGTATATGTACGCGTATATAATGCGTGTACACTGTATGCGTACACATGTCTATGTACGTACATAGCTACGTATGTATGTGTGTATGTGAGCGTTGGGCTGGTGGGCTTTCTTTCTTCTTCTGCCTCCACAAGTATCCATTGCACACAAACACACATACGTATACAGATAACGACATTTTATACGAATCAATGACTATACATACGCATGTAGATTTAGGAAGAGAGATGCATCTACCTATCTATGCAATGGATGATCTCTCTATGCTTGTTTGTGTACCCCCCGAGCAAATCTTTACACAGATGTATGTATGTATTATGTGCGTATGCGGACATTTGCATGCATGCCATTGCATTCGTAGGCATGCGTTGAATGCCCAACGACTGACTGAAACAATTCATTGGGGCCAAAAAAGAAACGAACCGATTCGTTTTGCATTTGGTTTTTGGGTTTTGGGTTTCTGTTTTGAATTGGCTTTGGCTTTTCAAACGAGATTGAATTGGGCAATAAATTCCCCCACTCCCGTGGAGCTCTTCTGCATAAATTCTGAAAAACAAAACAAAAAACAACAACAACAACAAAAACTTTCGAATTTCGAAATCCGGGAGGAGAGTGAGTGAGTGGGGGAGGCGTTAAAAATGGATACAAAAGAAACCCCCCCTCAAAAAAAAAACACCTCAAACTCCCCACTTTCGCCCCACACAAAATCTCCATTCATTGATGAGTAACCGAAACCACCAGCTTCTTGCACAATGTAGTATGTCTGTGATGCGTATGTATGTATATATACGCATCGATCGTAATGCTCGTATTCGCCGAAAGACATATGTATGTATGTATGTATCTATGTATACGAATGCATTTGCATAGATTGCAACGCTCGTATTCGCCGAAAATGATCAGACTTTGGCCAGACGAATACCGATATCTTATGAGTATAACAAATATTAGGCTATCATGATAAAGTAAAAGCTTAGCCTATTTGGTACGGTCAGGCTGGGGGATGAACTCTAAACCCTAAATCGCATTTTGGTTTTTTATTATTCTTCTTGAGCAATACTTTCATGCTCGAATACGAATGCACAAATGTATTCTTGACTAAAGTCTATGTATATGTATATGTATATGTATGTGTGTGTATGTGTGTGTGTGTATATGTATCCATCTCTATTATGTCCTTAAGGAGGAGCCACATCTAGTAACATCAGTGGCAGCAGCAGGAGCAGTAACAACAACACATGGCAATGGAACAACAGAGGATCAACTAGCTAAGAAGCACATGCCAGCACCGCCGAATCGGATTGTAATCGAATCAAATGCACTACCTACTTACTTTCCCAACCCCAATGATCATCGTCGTACGGCAGTACAAAAAAGTTTTTACAGCCAGCCAAAGTCATTCGGCGCAGGAACGAAGCCCCCGGAATTGCGATGCAGACGCCGTCTGCTAGACTGGAACTGGAACTGGAACTGGAACTGGCCCAAATGCAGAACCTCTCCCTTCTCTTCATGAATCCATACTCACGCAAAAGGAGCGAAGTGGAGTGGGGTGGATTGATTGGAGTGTGCCGTTATGGATTCGACGACAAAAAAACAACAAAAAGCCTGACCCGGATGAACGGGCTGGAAAAAGCTTTCTATTTCCATTTACCCACAGGTCGTTGGTAACACAACGGACGTTTGCACAATGGAGCATCGGACGATTTACGCATCTTGTGCACACAAAAAGAAGAGCACGAAATGCGCAAGGGTTGCTGATGAAGAACTCGTGTACCTGTTGTGCTTTGCCATCTGCATGTACTGGTAAGTAGTCGTTGTAGTAGTAGTTACAGCTGTAGCAACAACAACAACAACAATGAACCGTTAGTCGAGCGTTTATGGAGCTAGATGTTTAGGTTACAGGTGGGCTCATACCAAAATAGTTTCTCTCTACTCCTCTCTATTAATATTAAGGAGTTTATTAAGGGAAAGGGTCAGGCAAACCTTCTTGTTGCCCAACGATTTCGAAATTTACTCTGAATGGCCTCAAGTTTGCCTTCCAAGTGAATGAATCTCCATCCACATTTTTCGTAGTTGTTTTGCCTAAAGGTTCCCATTATGGCTTCAAACAAAAAAAACCCGTCCAACGTCACGCAAACCATACTTGTCATGCTACCAAAATCAAATTTCAGAGCCTTCTTTAGAGCAATGATGTTGTTTGTTACATTTAAAACACAGTTTACGCCTCTAACTTTCGGATTGGCATCGGCTGTCATCATACTTAAATCTACTTGTAGTGTCTTATTGAGACAAAAAAAAAACATTCTCCCCAGTGAAATCTCTTAAATCCATGCGAACTTGACCTTTAAGGCATAAGATCATCTCCTCCTGTAAATCCATGATGATTTGAGCGAGTACCATTTGAACTCTTGAAGCTGTTAAATGGCGGATAGAGACGAGTGTCGCTAAAAGAAACTACTACCAAGATTAATCTGGAGCCACCCACCCAAACCAGCAGTAACTTGCTCACCAAGATTTTCTAACACTGCATAAAACCAATAGTTCAAGATGATTGTTATTCAGCTCCTACTGGGAATCGTTGCGAACGGAAGCCTAGTTAAGACTACCCCCCGAATGGATGCGAACAAAACAACAGATGCATCATGTCTCAACGAGCAAGCCACGGGGTCGAAACCTTGCTACGACGCGCCCCAAAAAATCGCCCGAGAATATATTCTAAGGCTTGTTGTCTGGTGGAATGGAAGGAAGAGCACGGAAGCATGCGTGAACAACTAACTAGTGGAAGAGGAATAGAACCTTTGGGGCACTACTGTGACCGCGATATATACATTGTAGTGCAAAATTACGCGTCACAGAGCTTTGCGTATAAAAATACGAAGAGGGCAAGCGGTTCTCTCGAGCGAGTGCAGAAGAAGAAGCCAAAGATGTCTTACCATCATCATCATCACCATCACCAGCATGATCAATACATGGGATACGGAGGTGGAGGCTACGAGAGGTTGTACGAGTACGAGAGCCACAACCATCCGCAGTTGTATGCGGCGCATCCGGGCTTCGTCCATGGCCATGGCCATAGCCATGGACACCACTACCAACCGCCGCCGCCTTGCATCGGTGTAGTAAGTACTACTACTGCTAACTACTGCTAACTACTGCTAATTGCTACTAAGTAGTATGTGAGCTTGTTATCTCTGACCATTCCTTCTTCCTTATGTATTGCGTATGTATATGTATGTATGCATATCTGCATCTTCTGGATGGACATATGATAGGAGCCGTTTGGATATGCACCGTACGTCGATCCTTATTCTGCGGCGCCGCCACCAGCACTGCTGCCGCCGCCTGCTTACGCTCATTACCGCCCTTACTAAAAATAGAGTCGATCCTGCTCCCGCCCATCGTCGTCGCCGTCGTCATCATCTGTCTGGCCACTAGGCCCTGAATAACCCCAGCACCAGCAACCTGCCGCCAGCACCAGAAATTGTAGCGTTAACATATGCCGATATATATCTGTATACATGGGGAAACCTTTTAAGCTTGTTTACTCTTTTAGAAAGCACGAAGCTTCTCTTCTTTTTCTTCTTCTTCTTCTTCTGTTGCTTCTTCTTCCACCGTGTTGTTTGTGTTGTACATGGTCTCTCGATCGAAGGGAAGATGCTCGCTAGCACGCATATGTTCCCGACCATCATCGTCATCATCGTCAAGGCCCACATTGACCATCCAGAAAAAGCCCTAGTACAAAGGCTTATTGAAATGGGGGCGATACATTTGAAAGCGTTCATATGATCGATACAAGTGAAACCTCAGACACTCACACACCAGGGCATCAAAACGCATCGCTCGCTGCGATGCATTTCAGAAGGCGATACTCTGCCTCGATATCTGTATATATGTATATATGTATCTATACGAACTGGGCATGGTATCGTGTTTCGATCAGCAGATGTATGCCCAATATGTATGTATATGGACGCGTATTCTACACGCTCAGATTCGAACCATCTATATGTGTATTGCATGCATGTAGTCATCATGTATGTACACGTACCCCCTCGTATGTGTATACGTCGTGCGTAGAAATACTGTCCATGTACGTACGCACGTATACATACGTACATTCTACAGGCTTGCACTCTTTGTTGTTGTTCTGCGAAAACAGAGGAATCTAAGGATCCAGCGGCGCGGGACTCCTGCGGATTGCTTCTCTGCATCTCCATCTCCGTCTCCATCTCCATCTCTCACTGTCCCCTCGTTCGGAGCAGGCTCGTATTTGTTTCAGGTATGTTTTTCCCGGAGCCCTACTTCCAAGCTACGAGCAGGAATCGTGGTCCATGTTCCGGATCTGCTATGCCCCTCCACGCCGCTTTGTTCTCGCTTATTGCTCCTAAATGCACGGCAGTCCCGTAGATCTGTGCACTCTATCGTTCCGCCAAATGCGTATCTCGGCTCGCACTCTTCCTATTGCTATGATCTCGGTAGAGACAGCTACGTCCGATAATGTTTTCGTCTTCAAATCTTTCTCCTACACTGGAGTATTGATTGCTATCTCCTCCAATTTCCTGCATTTCTTTGCCGGATCAATGCCATGTTTGTATTTTGTTGCCCTGAAGCGTTTTGCACGGTTTATTTATGGTTCTCTATGTCTATGTGTCTGCAGAGAACTATTTGCTCCCTTTGTCTTCGTTCTGCCGTTCCATGGCATCGGGACCAGGTCAGGTTGAGTTCGATCATTTGTTCAAGTTACTCTTGATCGGCGATTCCGGTGTTGGAAAGAGCAGCCTTTTGTTGCGATTCACAGCAGACACATTCGATGATCTATCGCCAACGATCGGTGAGGATCCACTGCACTTGGTTGTTCCTCTCTTTGCAGGAAGCATCATGGTCATCTCTTTCTCTGCCCTTGTAGGTGTTGATTTTAAGCTGAAGCTTATGTCATTGAAAGGGAAAAAATTGAAGCTCACTATTTGGGATACAGGTGCCTGCCTCTTCGTATTTACTTCTGATAACTTTCTGTCCACGTATGCTGATCAATTTTGTGCATTTAGTCCTTTGGTGGTGTTCTTTCGAGTTTTGTTTTTCAATCATCAAATCGTATTGAAGGTGCTTCATCCAGTCTTCATTCATTAGTGATGATTGCATCTTGATTTGATGACTTTTGAAAGGTCATAAATTGTAGACTTTTCTGTCATACACTAGTAACTTCTTTTGAATATTTGTTTTCTCCATGCAGCTGGGCAAGAACGGTTTCGGACATTGACCAGCTCATATTATAGAGGCGCTCAAGGCATTATCCTTGGTAACTCCCTATAATGTTTATATTGTAAAATGCTGTCTCACAAAATTCGTAGAAAACTTAACACAGAATCCTTTGAAAAAACCATGTCACTCATACTTTGAGAGTTGCATCCCGGTTTTAATGCTGTAATTTACTGTGTCCACGGTTATCAACTGTTAGAGTTTTTCTGCTGAAAACATCATATTTACATAGAGGATCTATGAAAGGCTACACCTATGTTGTCTGGTCTTTGCTTATGCTGTGTTAGAACCTCCATGTGTTGGCGATGATGCGTCAATGTAGCCTTAGTTAATGGTAGATGTCTTCTGCTTTGCCTAAGTCAGGTATCCTGGTCAGTGCATACAGTGCAGCTAAGGATGCCCGATCAAGTAAATGACAATTGATTGTGTGACAACGCAAAGCAGAGAGAATATTGTGTAGGATTATGCACGAGATTTTGATTGCTTTACTTCAGAAAATGAAAATTTTAGATTTGTTTTTTGTAAAAAGGCCTACAATTTACTCTATTCATATTTTACTTTCGTTTAAAACCAGTATATGATGTAACACGACGGGATACATTCACAAATCTGTCGGATATTTGGCTGAAAGAAGTCGATCTTTACTCCACTAACCAAGATTGCATTAAAATGCTTGTTGGTAATAAGGTTGATAAGGTGAGTATAATTTAATGTTACAGTGAGTCAATTATATAAGTCTTGGTATTCTCCTCGAATTTGTTTTTACTAAGAGGAAGAGATCTTCTGTCAGGACTCGGAGCGTGTTGTTAGTAAGCAAGAGGGCATTGCATTTGCGAGGCAATATGGTTGTTTATTCCTCGAATGCAGTGCCAAAACTCGACTCAATGTAGAGCATTGTTTCGAGGAGCTTGTATTGAAGGTCAGTGCCAAACTTTTTTTATATAGGTATGTTCCAAAACAGTTAGATTGTGGCTTTTCTGTCCTTAAAATTGCCTTGACATCTTCAGATATTGGATACACCAAGCTTGTTGAAAGATGCCAGTGCAGCAAAGAAGAATATCTTGACACCTGGAGAACCTGGAAGCAGTGGGGCAGACAGTAGCACCTGTTGCTAGCTAAACTTTAAATAATCTAAGATGTTGTGTACAAGCAAATCTGAATGTTGATGTATTTGTTCAACATTCTGTAATTTTTTTTGTCTTTAAGCTCCACAACATGCTTTCCCTGTCCTGGTGCTATTCATGATCACAGCACAAGAAGAAAATACTAGGTACAAAACATAAATATTCGGCTATGCATGCTCAAACCACCAAACCCATTTCTGCCATAATTAAGTGGTGTGATAAGAAGTCGTGTAACTGCAGTGTTTGGAATTCTTCTATGGCTTACCAATCTTTCAGAGGCTTGCGGTATGTTTTGTCTATAAGCCCAGGATTGTTTCATCGATGAATCCAAACATGGTGCTTTCTTGGGAGAATAATCATCGTAAGGGTGCAGTGGTGGAGATTTTGAAATGACAGGATATTTGTATCACATGATTGTATACTACTCTTAAGTATGTGTTGCATAGAATCGTTTACTGCAACCATGGCACGCATATTCGCCATTGAATCATAATGGTGGTGTCTCAAGAAGTATGATGTTATCGAGAACCCACTTCGAGCTATCCAATGCCAGAATGAGATTCGCCAACAAACGAGAAAGGAATGGGCAAACAGCAGCTGGCCAGCTCCTTGCCACCAAATTCAGTCTAACATTCTCGACTACACATTTGTGTCACAGTTTAAACAGAGGCTTGTGAGGACATCCATGTCGTTTTTTGGTGTTGGGTGCTCAAATTCATAATCTTGACACCTGCCGATCACTGCTATTTGCATTTGTGTATCGTCTATAGTCGTGTCATCAGTAAGTGAGAAGAAGATACTGGGGAGATTTTACAATGCACATAGAAACCCATAGAGCAGCTGCATCAGACATTGGGATGCATGCAAGTGTAACCACAAATTCTCCAACAGGTAAGTGTAACCACCGAATGCGATTGTCAGGTGGCTGGTACTTGTGTTAAAACGCTGGCATGCAAGATGCGGCCGAGCTCCCTTCAATGTGCAATCCCATATTTTAATTAAGAGCTGTTCTAATTGGAAGCACGGGATTATCTGACAGAAAAATGATGATAGAATCATCCAGGATCATCTCCTATAGTCTAGAGCAGTTGCTATACGTTGTAAAATGAAACACAAATAATGAAATAATCACCATAGCCCACACATTAAGGCAAAACCATTCTAAGTGGCAAGAGACACAAAAAGCGTCAACTAATCATACCAGCAACGCAAGTAATCATCAATATTTGTCAAAATTAAGGAAATCATGGAATGCTTTCATTGAAAAGCATTTCCGGATGTCTTACAAAGGAATGAATTCATCTCACTATAAAAGCTAAAACCAGATTGCTATTCTTCATTTATAAAATCCTGTGCATCTCTGCTGAAACAGCTTCCAAAATGCTCAGTCCTGAAACACAAGTCGATTCTGCTGCATTTTACTCGTCACCTCCAGACTCGGATCCTGCTCCGGTGGGCTTGTTGTGCTTCTTAGCATATCTCTGATTTCTGAGGAATTTAGGATCCATCTACACAAGAAAACATCCAGGATCCATAACATATTCAATAAGAGAAGGATCATAAATACAAAATGAGAAAGACTAAAGATGGAGAATTGGCATCATTGAGATGCAACCTATAGTGCATATCATTCCATAACCAGAAAAGCACACAAATAAGGGAATTTATCAAGATAAGCAAAGGCTCTTCTCCAAAGACCAAGAGCGCACTATAGATGACAAAGATGTGGGACTGCCAAGAAGGAAAAGCCAACGAGTTATGTAATCTCACGCTAGGAACTTTCAGTAAAGCCAGAGTGGAACCAAGAACGATTCTCATGAACCAGACAAGAATGGCAAACAAGAGCACTCTTCCTTGCTTTACAATACTTCAAAAAAAAAAAACCGAGAACTTTGACGACTGTGTAATGTAGATCCTGGCAACTTCGAAGCACCGCACACATATGGGAGCAACGAAACAGACGCGATTGGAACCCGAAACTAGTTAGTGGGAAAACAACAACGGCGACTCAAGCAGGAGGGCAAGCGGGAGAGGGAGATCGATATAAAGACTCACTCCTTTGGTGGAGGTATACTTGGTCCGCTTCACCTTCTTGATACCATTCCTGTGAGCTTTGTAAGACTGATTGTGGGCCGTGTGGTTCTTGGACTTGGCCATGTCGGCGGATCTGCAGAGAGAAGGGAGAGCAGAAGCGCGCAGAGAGGAGGGAGGAAGCAGGGGAAGACGACGATGCTCGTTCTGAGAAACCCTAGTTTTTCTTCTCGGCCGTGGTTTCACACCCGCCCAAAACTCTTATTTCTTATGGTCTCTTTTCACACTAGCAAGTAACAGAAAATTACTTACCGAAGTTTGCTGAGTCTGCTTGGGGACATCAACCCACTTGTCATTTGTAAGTTGTTGAAACTCTCGAGGGTGAATGTGTTTGATCCAGAGAGCTTATCCTCGGTTCGATCGAGTTACATACTCGATTCGATCGAGTTACATACTCGATTCGATCGAGTTACATACTCGATTCGATCGAGTACATACTCGATTCGATCGAGCCGAGCTCCACAGAACCCCTGAGATTCGTGCCGGAACCTGTGGCTGGCTGATTTCGGGCCGAGAAAATGATAGTCAGTTCATCTCATCGTGAGCGCCATGGATATGGTTGCTCCAGAGAGCGCTTTCCGAGGGTCTCGGTCGAGGAGAGGGTCAACGACTGTAGAAAGATCGCACTTGAGACACATAAGTTCTATTACTATGTTTTTGCTCTAGATTCTGCTCTAGTTCTATTACTCATCAAAGAAGATTATGTCATATATATATATATAAAAAGAATAGACAAGTCAACTTCACAAAGAAATTCCCCATGTTGAATCCATCCTAAGCAACTATATAAGTAAGAATCCTTAAAACCTTTCTAGCAGTGGAGGAGGGATTGATACAAGCAGAAGTGCACTCAACGTTGATGACGTCCCTAACCATGGATTGCGATTCGAAAGAGGCAACGATCTTTATCTACATATTATTGAAAGCTCACTCGATCGATCGATTCTTGTATGTATCCATCTCGAAGTGAATTTTCCCCGTGATAAGAGATGCTTATTCGCATCTGAAAGGACACAAGCAAACGAAACGATAATAGTTAAAAACAGAGTCTCTCGGTCTATTGGCGTGGACCGACCGTCAATTAGGAGAATGCTGCCTTCTTAATCATGAAGCCGAAGCATCATTAATTATGGTTGGATCATTAACGAAGAATCAGCTGCCTTAATTAATCGTTACCAAGCCTCACAAAACGATGCGAAGCATCATTAATATTATAGCCGATCATTGACGAAGAATCGGCTGCCTTGATTAATCGTTACGAAGCCTCACAAAACGATGCGAAGCATCGTTAATTGTAGCCGA
>JBBBWG010024890.1:41529-71845 GCA_037176905.1 Azolla pinnata
TGATGCTGATGATGCTGATGATGCTGATGCTGATGATGCTGATGATGCTGATGATGCTGATGCTGCTGATGATGCTGATGATGCTGATGATGCTGATGCTGATGATGCTGATGATGCTGATGATGCTGATGCTGATGATGCTGATGATGCTGATGAATGAATGAATGAATGAATGAATGAATTCACCCTCAGTTCCAATCAGATGGCTGTTTTGGAATTTGTATCATCCAAGTCCGCTCCACCTCAACTCAGGAAGCTCCCGTGATTCGAATCGAGCTTCTAAGCTCGTGAGGGATGTTGCCAACAAATGCCCATTTCGATCCGACTTCAAAGCTTTATTAACGAAATGGGCACATCTGTCTTTGGAAGCTGCAGTGCGGTGGAGAAGACAACAACGAACGAACGACGAATCTACACATAGAACAGAGCCCTTTCGCTTCTTCGATTAGCATCTTGGATCACAATACCTGAGAATGCTACTTACTCGAGGAAGCAAATTTCCCCAACAGCCAAATTTCAAACTTACTTGCTCAAGAAGAAGAAATAGATGCATAACGTTTAGCAGCTCAACACCGGTAATCAAAATCGTGTTAAATAGCACAATTTACAATGCAGTTGGTACAGTTTGCCATCGCTTGGCAGAGGACCGCACCAAGTAGCGGAAATAGTTACCGATCAATGATCTCAACCAAATCGGGCACTCGATACATATAAACCTATCCATATACATCCTTACAAGTGTAATATTACATATGTGTGTATATATATATATATATATATAGGCATGCCGACAGCCACCCACATACATTCTTTACAAATGTAGTAGTACATATGTGCATATATAGCATCTGAATCCCACTCGACTTTCCGGGGGGAAGGGTGGAGGAGGGACAATCCGCTTTCTTGCAGCTCTGTGATTTCGCATGTCGATTGCAGCCATTGCAATCCATCTGTGGAGATTGTCCAAACCAGATCAACTGCGATTCGAATAGAACTTCCATAAGTTTCCTCAGGCATCACAGACCTAGTTTACAACTCTTAACCCACTTGCAAACCGATCCGCTGTTTGCTGTTGGCCACCTATCCTGACCCATGATCCTTTCGAGTTCCTAATGTGAAACAATATGCACCTCAAGTCCTTACGCCGCTCATCATTGAAACGAATTTTCTTCCATAAATTCAACTGCTTCTGTTGAAACATACTCCTCATCCCGAAATCGCAAGAGGAATTGTACGAGCCTATATACATCCCCGAATGTTGACATGGGGCCAAGAGAGACCCGTACCACAGAAAAGGTCAATGCACGCTTGTATACGTTCAGGTCCAGAGCTTTCTTTGGCCCATCATACAAGAGAGTTGCTAAGCCGGGGTTGCCAAAGTAGCCAGCTCCGACCATGATATTGCTTCTGTCAGCCAGCTTTTGTACTAGCCGTGCTGGAAAGAGGTTCCCTGTAGAGTCAAGCACATTGAAAGCCAATATATTCCCTTTATTTGCGGCCGAATGTAGCCCATAAACCTGAATGATCAGATGGTCACAACACAAAAACCAGGTTAACCAATCTAGCATGAAAAGCCTAAACAGATGAGCAATAACCTTATCTTACAGCTATGAACCATATACAACATAAGCAATTCAGTTTTTTTTTCCTTTTTATTTGGCAGGGATAGAAAAGGTGTTTCACCTGTAGCAGCTGCGTTTCTTCATCCTTGTGTCTTAATGATTTCAACATCTGTGTAAGCCATGATGTGAGACTCAGTACTCTCTTCTGTATGGGGATAAGGCCCACACTTTCGAGGTGGAGCAAGCCAAAGCTCAAGGCTGCAAAGGATAGAAGGTTGATGTTATCATCCTCACTGACAACATGGCAATCGCTCACTTCATCCAAATTGGCCGCCGAGGGCTTCAAGAGCTGGAGCGACTGCAAACCCTTTACGACAGAGAAGGCTTGTTTCTTGACAAGTAGGAAACCCATCCCTGAGGGATACCCAAGCATGTGATGCAAAGAGCCAAGAACAAACTCTGGTTTGTGAATGGAGAGATCCAACGAGCCCGTCGGCAAGTACGTAGAAACATCAAGCAAGACTTGCCATTCGCGTGTTTGTGCCTCTTTGATCCAGTTCAAAGAGTGGCGTATACCCGACAGACAGGATTGAGCAGGGTAAATAAAGATACCTCCAGAGCCATACGCCTCCTTCCTCTGTTTAAGAAGCCTCTTGAGCTCAGTAGGCGAGATTACGAGCTCCTGCTCCTTCAATGGAGCGATACAGCAGTTCCCACCCTGTAGGGCAAGCGCGGCTATAACATGCTTTACCGATTCGTGATTGTCGAGCAGGGTTAAGAGGACACTACCCTTGCGAAACGGGTATATGTCAGCGAATAGCCGGTAGCCAGCAGTAAAACCAGTGGTAAATATGACAGAATACTCATCCACATCTGCATTGAGGATGTGCAAGAGGCGATGCTGGGTGTCGGAAACATAAGCCATGAGGTGGCTACAACGAGCATTGGAAAGCGAGACAGAACCGAGGTTGGGACCCTCTTCCAGAAGCACCCGCATGTGCTCTTCCACCTGGATCCATATCCAAATACGCATCTTCAAAACCTAAGTAAGCTGTGAGAATCACATTCCACTAGGGCATGGGCACGCAGTGGACGAAAAAACATCTACGAATCGAGATCCGCAACGACATAAGGTTGTGCCAAACAAATCCCACACACAACCAACCGCTACTCGGAGAAAAGAAACAAAGCTCTCATAGTCTGGGACTGGTATACAGAGCTACACACACAAATGCAAATGCAAACAAACTCTCTTTCCTTCTCCTTGCTTAGCATGCCCAACCACAACAAAGAACACAGATCGTGGCCCCTACCTGGAACTTGGAGAAAAGAGCGGAATTCGCATAGTCCAAGTAGACAATCCTCTGCATGTCCAGCTTCGGGTACTGGTCCTTGCGGACGTTGTCGATATGCAGGTGCTCGAAGTAGTCCTCGAATTCATCCAAGAAGTGATCTTCCGCGTCCTCGTAGGTCAGGAGGGCAGGATTACCGAAGCCAGGCAGGATCTCTGCTCCAACACCGTCGTCTACATCGTCTCCGGGAACGGAGGGGGAGCCTTTGGAGGAAGAGCCCCAAAGATCCGAGGAAGAGGCGCGGCCTGTGCTGTTGGAGTCGGCATGGAATGATGCATCGCCGCAGGCATCGGCATCGGCATCGGCATCGGCATCGGCATCGGCATCGGAGCGGGGGCTTTCGAAGGACAGCGAGCGGCGGTCGAAGGAATAGGCGGACATGCCCAGCTTGGAAGGAAGTGCATCTCGCTGCAAAATCAACACAAAAGATCTAAGAAGAAGAAGAAGAAGAAGAAGAAGAAGAAGAAGAAGGAATGTCTTGTGTCTGTGGGCTCTGTCAAGAGAGGAGAGCTCTGCAGACTGTGTTACCTGGTCGGGGCTATGGCGAACACCTATCCTGGCGCTGAGCCTGTTGAACATGATGGTGATGGCGATGGTGATGGTGATGGTGATGGTGGTGGTGAAGAAGGAGGAGGAGGAGGAGGAGCTGGTGCTCAATGAGGGGGGAAAGAAGGAAAGGAAGGGAAGGAAAGGAATCTTAAGTGTGGACCAAGAGAGAAGAAGAAAGAGCAAAAGAAAACTACTCTGAATTGACCAACAACAAGAGAGCAAGCAAGCAAATTCATCTGTATTCCGCCGCGTCGCGACTCGTTGATCGGTCAACAAGAAAAAAGAATACGTAGCGGATCGAATCGAAGAGAGTTTCGCAGAGCCCGGAGTTTGCCCCAACAGACGATATCTGAGCTGCAGCAGCGACCTCGGCACAGAGGCTCCTCTTGTCAGCTCTTTTTTTTTTTACACTCGCTTTGAAGCAGCCGCGTGTGTTTCCTGAGCACAGAGGACCACTTTTGCACTTGCTCTGCAATCTTTCAACGATACCCCCACGTTGTTGCCGAAGTCTACTCGCTTTCAGAGTCGTCGACCGCTCCATCTCGCATCCGTCCCCCCTTCGTTTTATTACTCGCCCTTTCATTAACTTTCAGCTCCATGAAAAGGAAGAGGGGCATGCGGATAAACCCTAAACCTTTAGTCAAAGGGGCAATCTTTGGTACATCTCACTTCAAAATAAACCGCTATTCTGGAGATTCGATCCTCTAAAGGTGGATACTTAGCATGGAGGATTCAATTGATGTGTAAACTCGAAGGGGTTAATTTGATCTTGGATGATAGAGAAAGATTTGATGATGCTCATCTTCAGGCTGTGAAAGTAAAAGTCTCGTCGCCTCCGGTTGATGGTGTACTCCCTACCAGCTCAATTATTAGGATTCACATTCTCAGATTACTTTAGGCAACCACGAGCAATCTATACCAATTTGATAATCATCAGTAAGTTCAAACCTCTGGTCTAAAGTAGAACAACTGTTTATCCACTTACATTTTCCAGAACCTCGCACGTTTGAAGGGCGAGTATAATCCCTGGAATATCGACTTGTTATGACCTGTAATTGAAATTTTTTATAGGGCCGATGATCGTGCACAGCTCATAACTTTGGAGATGTGATTCCATATACCACACTACCTTGGCAAAATTGAAACTGTTTTTGATAGACTTTACATAAAAGCGAAGTGGCAGAATCAAGACTAAATGGCAGAATGCTCCACTCTGACATTGGTAGTGCCAAATAGAATACAATAGTGTACCGACACATATGCTGGCTCATCATATGCTTTAGCGGAAGAGCAGCTGTGCAATTGCAAAGCAGCTGCTACATTGATATCAAATAAACTCCGCCATATTTACAAAGAAAATAACAGAAGGTAGTAGATCATGTTCATTCACCGGTATATATCCGCGCATTGATGTTTCTCAAACAGTGAATTGTGGGGAACATAGCCTAATACCTTGTCTTGAAAGATCACTCAAAGATTTAAAGAAAAAACAGTTGTTGAAATGGCGATGTGTATTATTCGATATCTGTACAGCCTAAGATATGATCTGATCATAATTCTCAGCAGTCTTGATTCCTAGCTGCCTCATGAAATAATTGAAACCACAGTTCATTTCTTGCTCCCACAATAAACGCGAACTATTTTACACTCCTGTTAAGGCTGTCTCAAAAACAAAATGACAGCAGTAAATAAATCTCTCTACTAGAACTTCAGCCATTTCTGATAATAGACGCATGTTTTTGGAGAGATTAGACCATCATCTGTGCATTCATGCAAAACCTGGAACATGACAATTTCCTGGGATTTAGTTATACAATACACTAGGTTCTACCCCAAGTTATTCAGTATAGCAGACTCTCACCGGGCAGACTCCACATGGGATGCTCGTGAAGGCTGAGCTTTCTGAAAGACGATTTTGTGAACTTCTGTATAACAGTGTGTCCTGTTGATTGAACAAATTAAAAATTATTATTGCTAGCATCAATTTTTCGTTCAACAAAAAGTTATTGACCTATCAGCACATCCTAGTATCTAAGTGGTGAGTTACTTCATTGATATGATCATGATGAAAGTGGATCATTTAGATGCATCAACTTTGGCAGTATCTTTTTAGTACACCCGGGGCAAAACAAATTCACCTCAGAGAAGAAGAAAAACCAATAATAGTCATGAACTAGCAGGGATTTATAAAATCTAGAGAAGATTAGCATTGATGGTCCAAAGCTATTACGGGCAGCACATTTACCACGGCACATTAATTAACTTCTAACACAGCAATTACATCAACTGAATTAACCGTGAACTTTTATCTTACTCCAGAAACAGTACTCTATTCAATTTGCCACATTTTTACGTTCCAAAATTGTGATTTTGAATGAACAATTATTTAAAAAATAATCAATCGAAACACTTGATGCATAAAAACTCCTTGCCAAATGCTCCACTTAATCCTCAGCTGTTGACAGGAGTAAACTATAGTTTTCTCCAAGATACAGACCCGTTTTGCTGACTTCCCCTGCCTAGAAGAATCTACGGAATATATGGGTTGTTCACACAAACAATCTGATGTTATTAATTAACATAACTCCACGCTTATCTTGAATGTCCCAGGATACATCATCTCATGTATATTTTTGCGTTATTTCTTGGGACTTCAAAATTTTCTTTTATTATGAGTCTATAGTTCACCTATTAATGACATTTATGATGATAGGATCCACTTAAGTCTTACGGGAGGGAATGCAGCAAAAGGTCCAACACCAGTTCCAACTGTCTCCTCTAACTCACCATCCAAAACTAGCATATCCATGAGCTGCAAATAATTCAAGTTTAAGAAAATATCTGCTATACAGAAGAATAAAACCGATCTTGATGCTGAAAAACAAAAATATTTGGTTCATTACCTGCTTAAAATCTTTGAGCCGCAGCTCTTCTTTTGTGATACCAGACTTTCTGACAGCATCGGCAATATTTTCCACACTTGCTAGGCCCTGGAACACCATGAACATATTATTTCTGTGGTAATTCTCTCTCTATCTCATACTAGTGGAAGGTATGCAAGTTGGGGAATGCAATCCTACTGGATGATGATTATGAGTTACTTCTCATATGCACGGCATATAATTTGATTCACAAGAACTAGGGAGACTTGTACAGTGGGCATGCGAATTTGGGTGCCATACTCGAATGCCCACCATGGCAGGTGCGCACATATGTGAATATATTATTCAAAAAGAGTTTTTCTCCTACAAGGTAGTAATCCCCCTTCTTACAAAGGGGAAACATAAAAGACAATTTCCCATGGGCCAAATCTTTTGGACCCGTGAATAATAGAAAACCTATTTTGTTCTATCTCTCCCTCTCTTTCACTCTCTCTCTCTCTCTCTCTCTAAGTATAGAACCCTTACTTGTCTCACAACAAACTGAACACATTGCTGTTTGAGGACATTGACAAATTCTGCATCAAAAGTTTGATCAGTATACCACGCTCCACCGGTATGCTCCTTGGATGGTTTGAGCTCAGCTAGCATATATACCTTTTTTCCTTTATTCTGTCAAAGCATTGGCACGCATTAATGATGTTAGCCATAATGATAAATTTTGGACACAAAATGGCTCTGTGCATTTATAACCTTACAGCTACAGACTTGACTGCTTGTATCAAATGCCTGGCCTCAAGGTTCTTAATGGCTTTGGCCACTTGTGGTTGTTGTAAGTTTGTGTTACGTTTCATGTCCTTTGTCCAGATACCTAAATTGTATGATTAGATTCAGCCATCGTTCCCTGAAACCCACACTTTTCACCTATGAAACAAAAGCCGACGTATTACCCTTATTCCCAGATTGCTGAATAACTTGGTAGACAAGCATATCATCAGCGGTGAGACCTTTGAACCTGAACGCGTCTGGAAATCATGAGTAATGTAACAGAGGAAATCGAGCCAGATGTTGAATTATGAAATACCACTTACTTTCCAGCTTCATCCTTAGGCTGAAGCTTGTAGACATGCGTGTTTCCTTTTTGAAAAATCTGAACTTGCCTCTGCCGACATAAGGTGCAGAGAAAATGAGTGTCGGGATCGCTTCGAGGAACAGCGAGAAAAAAAACGGGTAAAGCTCTCGAGAAGCACAAACCTTGGAGAGTAAGATGTTGAGGGCTTGAGCACCTGCGTCATCGATGGAGCCGAGTCCAGAATTGAGGCCGTCTTGTGTCAATCCCTGCGGGGAGGAGATGGGGAAGAAGAAGCACGATAAGGCAAGGAGGAGAGAAAGAGGAATGAAGGAAGCAGCGGTGGGATGAAGGGTCTTGTACCTCGGGGGATGCTTGAAGCAGGTCGAGAATGCGATTCAGAGAGGCTCCGACCTGTGCGGAGATGGGCTTGGAGGCCATGGCTCTTCCCGTTCCTCGCAGAAGCTCTGCAGACAGTGCCAGCAGAACGCCTCACAGAACACACACACATAAGCGTACGTATGTACATATACATACGTATGTACGCGTGGATGTACGTAAGTAACATCTATACGTATGTACGGATGGATGTACGGAAGTATGTATGTATGTACGGATGTATGTATGCATATCTGCTCGTGTGTATGTATGCCTGAATGTTGCTAGAATAGTTCTTCGAGGCTTACAGTCGGTCAAAACTTGTCGACATGAACAATACAGATGTTGATTCCGATTCCGAAATGTTGTAAGTAATTGTAGTAGTAGTAAGTAGTAGAAGAAGAAGAAGAAGAAGTAGAAGAATTGTAGCTAATTTAACCCTGATCCCGTAATATGATCATAGGGTGCATGCAATGCCGGCATACATACATATCCATATACAGATAAATATTCTGTAGCTTTCAATAAGGGGACCATGGGTTTTTTTGCTAGTTCAGTACTATTCATCGTTGTAAGTCTTTGTGATCCTCAGCACAGACTCCAGAAGACGTCAAATGCATCATGAGAACGCTCAATCGTCGAAAGAGGAGCAATCAACACTTGCAGATAAAACAATTATACTTTTCAAAATGACTACTACTAATATCCATCGGTTGACACATGAATTTCTTTATAGTTTCCAACAATAGCAATCACTGTAGCTTCCACTCATATCAGAGCTAAATCACAACGGTAATCACAATAGAAAAACAGAGACTACATTGTGGTGAACAGGAAAACCGCAATCACCATATGAGCATGCGATCGCTTGAATAGGATATGGCTGCTCCACAATTGGAAAGAGCAAAAGCTTGAACGAAACGGGAAACACTTACACACAGCATCTTGTATGCTAGCAAAATGTCTTGCCATCATCAATCAAGAACTTGTCTTCATCTATTTTGGCAGCCACCACTAACCCTGTTTCACAGCTTGCCGACAAGCATTATCTGCCGTTACCAACTAACAGTCCCTCTTGGTCGATTCGTTTCAACCGCTGAATCCCTGATTTGAGCAACTTTCACTGCAATACAAACAAGATCTGACAGGTATGCCGTCAATAAATTCTGCCTGATAACAAGGCAACTACTTCAAGTTTATTGCAGCTCAAGTTAAATGCAGTCCTCTGGCCATATCATTCTTCATCAGCTGCCATGAGCTTCGATGCAGAGAAAAGAAAATCTGTGAAAGTGAACTGGATGTATGACTGGCAGGTGGAAGGCTTAACCAGTGGTTCCTGCACATAATAGTATAAATGCCATATACATTCATTTACCATGTGAAACTTCCCCACTCAACTTAATGCCCCCCTGTCCACCTTGAGAATTATTCTTTACTGGTAATGTGTGTCAAAGGCTATAGATCAGTCCAATACATTGTTTTGACGAAAGATACATTTACAACAGTATTGATTCAAAATAAGTGATCTTCTCTTTTGTCTAAAATATGCTGCTGAACACACCTCTTTAGCACCTGCTTAAGGTGAGGCTGCAAAATAAAACTGCCATAGCTGCAAATTGTTATTCTAGAAGAAAGAAAGGAGCATGAATACACTAGACCTGGGCCATACATTGCACTAAGTTGACTTTGCTGCTCTATTGTGGCTTTCTTAGTTTCACTACTGAACCAGTAGTCTTTTGGAAAATCTGTGAATCAAGTTTAGCCATATACAGTTGTGTAGTGAGATTGGTAAATGTTCCTACAGCGGAGTATAGTCTGATTATCCCGTTGCACCAAAAATGTGTAAAATAGTACATGGTTAGCTAAGAAATACCTTGCTATTGAGTATCTTCCTGGTTTTAATCCTGCATTAGCACTTTCTCTGCATGTCTATTCACAATTTGACAGTAGGTTCAATTTCTCCAAGTTACACATGGCACACCATGTGAGAGAGTGAATCTCTCACTAATGCCATGTTGTAGACCTCTCAACTAGCCTGAGAAAAAGCTAGAATCATAGATCTCTGACTTTCTGAGCAATGCCAATGGTAAGCGAACCGATAAGGAAAAAAAGCTATATACAACGATTGCACAAAATAAAAAAGTTTTCAAGAATCTTAACAAAACTAGCATTCAAGAGAAGATGCCCGAAACGGGGTTTATATTCCTATAGTGCTATCTGCGAGGTTCAATCTCTTTCTTCAAGAAGCAAAATTTGCCCATCATTCCAAAGCCTGAGGTCAGAAAACAAATTCGAGGAAACGGTTTGGTACACATAATGTACAGTATCATGGCTATGGATCCAGCCACAGCCACAGGGAAACACGGTGAAAGAAAGAAGGAGAGAGAGGAAGAGAGAGAGAGAGAGAGTGGAGAACCAAACCAGTACAAGAAGTCAAGCCGGACATGGACGCGATCAGCTAAGGCGGAGGCGAAGAAACCATGAGAGGAGATGATCATGGACGCAATCTCTTCAAGCCCGCCCATGCATCCTCCGACTTGGGATCCAACGCAAATGCGCGCTGATATGCCTTCTCCGCGTCTGCAAAACGTTTGCTCTTCTCGTAACAGAGACCCAGGGTGCAGAGGACCTCAGGGTTGCCCGGCGTGAGGTCGAGGGACCTGCAAAGATCGGAGATGGCAGCATCCATGTTCTTGCGAGCGGACAGGCGGAGGCTAGCGCGCTTGGCCAGGGCATCCGACAGCTCGGAAGCAGACAGAACCTGGATCGTCTCCTCCGGAGGATCGATGGCGGAATCCAGAGATCGGATGGCACCCTGCAAGAGGCCCTGCCGTTCGAGAGCCAGGGCTTTCAAGACATGGAAAGGCGGAGCATTGGAAGGGTCGAGGGCGAGGGCTGCGTCCGCCTCGGCTGCAGCTTCCATGGCGAGGGCGCGGGCTTCTTCCGCAGAGGAGAAGGATTTGGCGAGGAGCTGCACGGCCTTGGCGTAGCGGCGCCGGGCTTGGGATTTCTTCTTGGAGGGTCCCAGCGACCGCTTCTTCCTGCTCAAGCTCTTCTGGGCGAGCCACAGGGCGCAAATGCCTGCAACCAAAGCCGTGAGCTGCAGAAGCAGATGCTCCATGTCTCCCCCACCATGAAGGACCGCCGCCCCCGAGCTTCGTCCTGCTTCTTCTTCTTCCTCGTCGTCGTCGTCGTCTTCTTCTGCTTCCTGCTTCCTGCTTCTTGCTTCCTGCTTCCTGCTTCCTGCGTCTTGCTTCTTGCAGCTGCTTCTTCGTCTGCTTCCTCTGTTCTAAATCTGAGAGCTTGACTTGGAGATGAAAAATGAAACTCTTTGCTTAACTTACTGTTGTTGTTGTTCAGGGCAGAACACACACCAAAAGAAAAGACTCTTTTAATTGCGGTTGATGTCGTTATATTGGTCGCTAAGTCTTGAACCGGTTCCATCGATGCCTCGTAAAACGATCGTAGAAACGAATCGATCCATCGGACCGATCAGCCGGCGTTCCGGCCGTGGCTAACCGATTCCGGCTGTTTCCAATTCGCCTCACGCAACGCGATCAGCAAGCTGCAAGCTCATCAAACCAAGGGTCTAAATGATCGACATAAGTTCCGCGGAAATCAACAGCCAAAGACCCCCTTCAGTGCAGCATTAGAACTAGAATTGTCTTGTCTTTGATCATATACTTAAATTGTATAGATTCTCGGCTTAATAATCTAGACTCTTGCCGAGAAACAGGGCACTGCAAAAAACCGGGCTGTAGTACGCTATGGATCGCTCCTGCAACGAATCAGGTTTGTCGGGCCCCCGTCCCCTCTGATTTCCATCCCTTCTGTTGCTTCTTCCTCCTCAAACCCTTCGCCATTCCAGGTCTTGCGCAGGTCATGCTGCTTGACCACCCACTTCATCGCATGCTGCATCCTTGCGCTTCGCCTCGTTCTGGGCTGTGCTCGGTGAAGGCGGGTTGTCCCATCCTTGCCTTAGCTTGCCCATCATCGACAATGCTTCAATCAGATGTAGAACTGTGCTTGATGGGTTTCGATCGGTCGTCGCGATGCTATGTGGAAACAAGGATCGGTTTGGTTTAGCACTGGCCTATGGGCTCTGCAGTTCAAGTAATGCCATGGCAGCGGCGAAAGCATTGTCATCGAAAATTCCTCCCACAGCTCTGCAAGTAAGCGCTTGGCCTCCATGGGATCCAAAGCATGCCCTTTCGATGCTGGTGGGCCTCGCCGGAAAAAGAGATTTGCCACGAACAAGAAAAGCATATGTTCTTGTCATCGAAAGTGGACTTGATCCTATTGATGTTTTGACCAATCATTTCATCCGCCTCTTTACTGAATGTGGGAGCCTGCAGGATGTCAGCACGATCGTCTGCAGGGCTCCAAATATGTCTGTCTATACATGGCAGGCTATAATTTCAGCACATTCCTCTCTTGGAGAGCCTATCAAGGCACTCGAATTGTATAACATCATGCAACAGACAGGTGTAACACCAGACAGAGTAGTCCTTGTATGTGTCCTCAAGATTTGTAGTATACTTTTTGATGCAGAGAAGGGCAGATGTGTACACGATGACATCGTGAGAAATCATTTTGAATCAGATGCCTATGCGCAGACCAGCTTGATCAATATGTATGGAAAATGTGGATATCTGGCAGAGGCATGGAAAGTGTTCGAGAACACTCAAACCAGAGATGTTGTTATGTGGGGTGCAATTATCTCGGGGTATAGTGAGCATGAGCACCCAATTGCTGTCCTTGAGATTTTTGAAATGATGCTAGAAAATGGCATTCCTTCAGATAGGGTCACATTCTCATGTGCCCTGAAAGCTTGTGGTAATCTAAATATGATGAGTCAAGGGAATTTACTGTATAACTTGATCCTTAGACAAGGGCAAAATACAGACATTATTGTCAACAGCAGTGTGGTTGACATGTATGCAAAATGTGGGAATCTAACAGAGGCAAAGAATGTTTTTGAATCTATGCCTGCCAGAGATGTTGTATCTTGGAGTGCTATCATCAGCGGATTTACTGAATGCAACGAGGGATTTCTCGCTCTTGAAGCCTATCAGGCTTTTCTTCAGGAAGGGTTAAGACCAGATGCGATAATGTTTTTGTCTCTCGTGAAGGCATGCGGTGAGCTATTAGCATTTAATTTTGGAGTGTTGATTCATGATCAGATTATTAGGAGTAGCTTAGAGTCAGAGGTGGAAATTGCTAATTCTTTAATTGGCATGTATGCTAAATTTCGACTCCTTACATGTTCAAACAGAGTATTTGAAAGATTGCGTAATCTTAGTTGTGTGGTGTCATGGGATCTTATTATTGCAGCCCACACCCAAAATGGCCGAGCCCATACTTCCCTTAAATTATTTGAAAGGATGTTGTGTCATGGTGTGATGCCTGCAAGATCTACATATTCATATGTGTTGAAAGCTTGTGCTGAGACCAAAATTATAGATTTCGGAAGGGGCGTGCACAAATGTATCGTGGCCGCAGGGCTGGAATGGGATAAAACGATAGGAAATTCCTTGATTATTATGTATGGCAATTTAGGACATGCAGATGAGGCATGTAAAATTTTTGATGGATTATTGCATCCAGATGTTGTGTCGTGGAGCGTCTTAATTGCAAGTTATGCTGAGGCTGGTCTTGGCCTCTGTGCTCTTAACTGTTTTGGGAAAATGCAAGACTCTGGTATTGAAGGAGACAAATATACTTTAACATCAGTGCTTCAAGGTTGTGGCAGCTTGGGATCTGTTGATATGGGTAGGGTTTTCCATGATCAGATTATTCAAAGTTGTACTGAAATAGATAACGTGGTCAAAGGAGCTCTGATTGATATGTACGTGAAATCTGAAAGCCTTGAAGATGCAGGCAAGGTATTTGGGGAGGGTATTAATTGTGACATAGTCTCATGGAATACTATGATCGAAGGCTACGTTCAGCATGAACAAGCTCATTTGGCCCTCAAGTTGTACAACAAAATGCAAGATCAAAATATCCTTCCTGAATCTTCTACATTCATATCTATTTTGAGAGCATGTGGTGTTATTGGAGCAGAAGTCCAAGGGAAAATCATTCACTCAGAGATAATAAAAAATCAGCTTGAGTTAGACATTGTGATTTGTAACACGTTGATTGATATGTATGGTAAGTGTGCACATTTTAATGAAGCAAGGAAAATACTTGGGTGTTTGCCAAATCAGAACGTTGTGTCATGGAACGCTATGATTGCCGGATATTCGCAACATGGGCTCTCTAGAAATGCCTTGGAATGTTTTGAAGGAATGTTGCGGCAAGGCTGGAAGCCAAATGCAAGCACATACACTAGCATACTTGGAGCTTGCAATCATGCATGTGAAATAAAGCTAGCACTTCAACATTTCATGTCTATGACAGAGGAGCATGGAATAAGGCCCACGTTAGAGCATTTTGACTGTGTGATTGATCTGCTGGCTCGTTCAGGTTTCCTTGAGGAGGCCGACAGGCTCCTTCAGTCAATGCCCTTTTTCCCAGACAGTTTTGCATGGTCGTCATTGCTTTCTGCGTGTAAAGTCTATGATAATATTGATGTTGGAAGGCATTGTTTCCAAAATATAGCTAGTATGAATCCTACCAATGCAGCTAGCTATATGCTTATGTCAAATATATATGCTAACGTTGAGATACTTGAAGGATGTACAGATTAGAGAAAAAAGGAAATTCACAGCCATGAAGTATGAGGTTGTTTAGCAGACACAACCACCTTTTTTTCCATGAAGTATGAGGTTGTTTAGCAGATTCAGCGACCTTTTCTTTCATGAAGCATGAGGTTGTTTAACAGATTCAGCGACCTTTTCTTTCATGAAGCATGAGGTTGTTTAACAGATTCAACGACCTTTTCTTCCATGAATATTCAGAAACTTATTGTGAAGTAAAATCTCTCTCCTGAATTTACACAGCATACAAAGCTAGTAGTGAAACATATCAATAACCAAGCTGACTTTGCACTGAATTTGCAGTCAAGCTTCACTTAAGTTGAAAGTGCAGCTTAAAAAATATTGAAATATTGAAATTGGCAGCTAAAGTGAATTTACATGTTTCAACGTGCAACCATAGTCACATATAATGTTTGATGTGCGAAAAGAGCGCAGGTATTTGTTGTATTTTCTTGGAGAGTTTAGTAGTGGACAGTGTCTTCACAAAACATTTTCCTGCAACTTAAGATCTGGGTTATGCTCTTTCAGAGGATCCACCATATTGTCCAAAGCTAACAAACGCTTCTAATCAGTAGAGCTGGATCAAGGAACCAGCGATTAAGCAGAGAGAAACCATATAGTTTCATATAGCAATGCAGATTCAGTTGTGAATTAACACGACTGTTTCACAAACTTAGATCTGGTAATGTATTTTACTAGGGTCCCTTCCCAAAGTCACCTTGCATTTGACATTTTGGGGTCTCATACAATCACATTCCAAAAAGTTCCTGAATGGAGAGGATTGAATGCACCAAGGTTAAATAGTTACATCAACGGGCTTACTACCATATTTCTAGAAACAAACTAGCAAGCATGTAATAGCAATTTTAACCAGTAAAACAAAGAATCATAGTAAAGAGACTCGTTCACAAATATGAATAATGAAATCAAAAATATTTTGAGGTAAACAAAAAAAGTGTTAAAACGCTGACAAAGCAGCAGCCTTTTTGTCTTCAAGAAGGAAAATTCTGACCCTCAAAGCAGATATCCAGAAAGTTTCAGAAATCTACACTAATAGTGTTTTCGCATACTACGTTCATACGCTTGGCTCAGTTCTTAATCTTCCTTTTATCTCATCTGTTGATTCTAAAATACGTAATCATCTCATGTAATGGTTTGATTAAACATCTTTTAAGTCTCTCGGCGGCCCTTGCTCTTACGTTGGCGTGGGGCAGGGGCATCTCCTTCAACACCTGCAGCGTCTACTTCATCCTTCTCCTTTCCTTTATGTTTCTCTGATTTCTCGCCATTTGTGGTCTCATCATCAGCCGGAGTTAAATCCTCCTTCTTGGCCTTTCCAGATGATGCCTGCATGACACAAGGGACATACAGCTTTCATATTTGCATACTACAATTTTAGTCACTCGCTCATAAACCAAACAAGGATTTGTTTTTAACCTTTTTGGATGCTCCTTTCTTATTCTTGCCTCCACCCAACAGAGCCCTCAACACAAGAACCACTAGCAAGAATGCAGCACCGCCTACTGTGCTCAATGTCACAATAGCGTTTTCTTCAGCTTTTTCAATGAACTCCTGCAAAAGGTGTATAAATAGCATATGTTATAATACAAATCTACAATGATGTTCTCAAAGTTACTTCAAACTCTTGTAACACATATACATAGTCAATACATGTAAACACGTGCACTTTCAAACCACAATGATTTCTAACATACCACAATCTTCACACGATATGGTTCTAGTTGTGGGATCTCAGCAATCTTGTACAGGTACTTGAAGACAGCCTCCTGCAGTCCAAAGGCCAGATAAGAATATATGTATATATAGACACTATTTTTATTCAAAACATAAAATTTGCATAATGAATAGCCCCAAATTAGGCACTCATATCGGCACATTCTATTCAAAAAACCCAACAACTGCATTCATTACCTTTACTTGGACAAACAGGCCTGATTTTGCATCCTCCTCAGCTTCTTCAGTCTTCTGTTGTGACTTCTCAGCATCATATTTAGCTTTCCATTGTGTTTCCCTGTACTCTTTGGCCAATCCCTCATCATTTGTCACAAGAACATTGTCAAATAGAAGACCATCCTGCATTGTCCAGATCTCAATGGCGATACCAGTGATGGCCTTGAGATTAGGCTTATCCAGGTGGAAATACTCAGGGTTTGGAATGTCCCGAGCTTTCCAGATACCTTTGTAGGCAGGATTGTCAATCATGGGAGCATACCATTTGCCCTTGTAATCAGGATTCTTCTTCATTGGCCTCTTCCATTCTCCACAGCCAGGACCATCCACACATCTAGGGTTCACAACCTTCGGAGCTTCCCATTCACCATCCTCATCATCATCCCAATCTTCAGGCTTCACAGCCTCTTCATCATCGATCTCTTCGGGCTCATCATCCAACCACCCCTCAGGCTTGGTGGCTTCTAGGTCCTCGATTTCAAAAGGTGCATCTTCATCCCAATCCTCAGGCTTGGTAGCTTCCGGGTCAGGGATCTTAGCTCTCTCATCCCAATCCTCGGGCTTCTTATCCTCGGGATCAGGAATGGTCTTAGGGGGCAAAACAGGCGGGTCGAAATCAGATGACAGGAGATTGGCAGATTTCTTCTCCTGGCCATCGATGAGGATCGACAGCGTGTTGTTGGGGTAGATGACGGCAGTGTAGACATGGGTGAGCTTGTCGTTGATGGGGGAGGGAGGGAATTTGAGATGATGCTCTTTCACTTCACCTGTAACAGGGTGCTTGTGCCTGAAGATGAAGTGGACCTTGTTGGTGGATCCGCATTTGTCTGGACCAAACATGATGGAGTAAGGGGCATCATTGTCGAGCTGCTCAGGGCTCCACCCTTCGCGCTGTGCTTCAAGGAACTTCAGATAAGAACCTCCGCACTCGATACCATTCTGCAGCCTCAACTCATACTGCAGCACGACCGGCTCTTCTTTGAACTCAACCGGCTCGTCGAGAAGCGTGGCTATGCCATACTTCCTTGCCTTCTCGCTCACCAGGAGCCCATAGTTCTCATGCCCTTGGCTCTTTTCGTGTTTCCAAACGCCTGAGAGGGGGAGAAAGAAAAAACAAAACAAACCAAAGCAAGACGGAGAGAGGGGGGGATCAAAACCCATAGCTGGACAGATGTAGACTTGAAAGAATCGCAAAAACTGGTAGATACACAGATCTGAAGCGTGGCAAGGGAGAGAGAGAGAGAGAGAGAGAGAGAGAGAGAGAGAGAGAGAGAGAGAGAGAGAGAGAGAGGGAGAGGGAGAGAGAGTATATAAGAACCTGAGCGCGTTCTCAGCTTCGTCGCAAGCAAGCGCGATTTCAGATCTGTCTGCTCCAGCCATGGCGAAAGAAGGAAGAAGAAGACGACGAAGACGACGACGACGGAGGAGGTTGAAGGATCAAGGGAAGAAGGAAATCGAGGAGCGTCGTCGTTCAGGGCGTGGCATTCTTCGGCGCTCGCAGAGGACTCGAGCTCTTCTTCTCTGTGTGTGTGTTTCTCTCTGTGTGTGCTCCAGTGAAGCACTCTTATGGATGCGATGGATGCACATGCATGTGCATGCATGTGGCATGTGCATGTGTGGATGCATGTGTGCATGCGGCATGTGTGCATGTGTGCATGCGCATGAGCGGGTGCATGTGCGGATGCATGTGTGTATGTGGTATGTGGTATGTGGCATGTGGCATGTGTGCATGCATGTGTCAGGATGTATGTTTGTGCATGTGTGGATGCATGTGTGCATGTGGCATGTGGCTTGTGTGCATGCATGCGTTTGGCCAGGATGTATGTATGTGCACGTGTGGATGCATGTGTGCATGCGGCATGTGGCATGTGTGCATGCATGTGTTGACCAGGATGTATGTATGTGCATGTGTGGATGCATGTGTGCATGCATGTGTTTGACTAGGATGTATGTATGTGCATGTGTGGATGCATGTGTGGATGTAGTGGCATGTGGCATGTGTGCATGCATGCGTCTGGCCAAGATGTATGTATGTGAACGTGTGGATGCATGTGTGCATGTGGCATGTGGCATGTGTGCATGTGGCATGTGGCATGTGTGCATGCATGTGTCGGACCAAGATGTATGTATGTGCATGTGTGGATGCATGTGTCGGACCAAGATGTATGTATGTGCATGTGTGGATGCATGTGTCCGACCAGGATGTAATGTGCATGTGTGGATGCCTGTGTGGATGCATGTGTCTGGCCAAGATGTATGTATGTACATGTGTGGGTGCATGTGTGCATGTGGCATGTGGCATGTGTGCATGCATGTGTCTGACCATGATGTATGTATGTGCATGCATGTCGCTGATGGGGTCTGGAATCTGGAATCTGTCAAGTCCGAGAAGGGGTCTTCTGGAATCTTCTGGATGCATTGCCTGGATTTGATCATGGGGTGCAAACAGATCTACATATGCGATCATGTGGATGGATCTATAAACTCTACCCCAAACCTCCTGCTCTAGCTTCCTCCTCTTGTTTTTCCGATAGAAACCAGATACGAAGCTGGTATATCTTGAAGATTCGTTTTTTATCAATCGTCGACGCTCTGCAGTCAGTTGGGATGCATCTGCATTGATAGCTCTAGGTCAAAATCAGATCTGTTTCCGTACACACTTGGAACAGAATGAGCCATCGGCCGATGATTGATGGCAGTAAGGATTAGCATCGACACTTACACATCACGGAGTATCGATTAAAACAAAAAAACAAGCGATGTGATAAGACGAAGCTTTTGATTAATAGTATTTATCTCATTTGATCGATTATTGTAATGACACGTTGAAATTAACTAATCGTGGCGACAAACGTGGCACGTAATCATCCTCATCATGTTTGTATGGGGCTTCCACATACCAACACCTTGTGACGGTTGAGATGCCAACGCCGAATTTATCTCAAATTACATGAGTCAACAAATTCGTCAACCAAACAATTAATCTCCTAATTAATTCGAACCCGAGAAAACTCTACTTCTCTTTCCTCGCATCAACTTTCGAACAGTTTTTTTTTAATCAAATCTGTATCGTGACTTTTTACTAGTACGGATGATGTGATTCATGTTGTAGTTATTCTATTGTTTGACTGGTACTTAATTGAATACGATTCGAATGAGGAGCAGTTCGATTAACTAACTTATTGATTAGTTCATCTACTGATGCATCAAATGATACCTTGAAAATTTTGGGCATCAAAACCGTGATTACAATAGAAAACTTAGTGTCAGATAATAATTTAAGACAGTTTTGAGCGTATTGAGCTGCCATTTCTAGCCCAGTTGATGATTCTAGTTGCAGCATACTTGATCTTATTGTCTTTCCCAACTCTTTGAGACCCATCTCCTTAATGATTTCCATTTCAACTTGGTGTTTGCAAAACATACGAGAAATTGTTAGCTGCTTTTCGAATCTTGAAAACTCAAAAACGCCCTTTCTTGAAAAAAACACAAAATAGTAAGATGTCGGAGGGGAATCAAGAGGTGTGCTAAAGATTTCCTTATAGAACTCTTTGCATTCTTTATGTACAAACTACACAACAAGGACTCTTGAGAGTAATCTCACATCCCATCATACCAGAATTCATTGGACATGATGAATGTCAATTGTTAAAATACAAGTTATTGATTCTCAAAACCATTTCATCGGAATTTCTCGTTCTTTGCGATTCTTTGAGCACGTCCAAGCTCCCTCATTCTTTGAACAAATGCTGATTTCTGGAGTATTTTGCTTTGTTGCTGAAACAAGCAAGAAGTTGATGAACACGACAAGAATGTTGACTATTTAAACAAAAAGCTATACACAACCCTTCAGACCTCCTCCTTCAAGGCCATAATTCTGACTCTTCTATATTCTTCTTCTTTCTTGATTGCTTCTTTCACTAAGTTCAATCGCTCCTGGAGCTCGGAAATACACATTTCTCCTAGCAATCCATGGCCTGCAGTACTGTCTCTATCAAATCTTTTCATGATGTGTGTAGATTCTGCCTCAAGGCTCTGGAATAGAACACAGCAATATCATAATACAATCCTGATGAGATTCAATTAAGATAACCTAACCGATTAATGGTGCGATTAAGATTCGATACATGAAGTTGTCGGATCATCTCTCTCTTCTTTGCAAGCTCGCTTGCACGCTCCTGAGCAGTTATCGATGTCAGCTTTGCTGATTCTGCCTGTATTTCCCGGGCTCTTTCTTTCTTGGATTCGGCCATTCTTTCTGTAGCTAACTGCACACAAAAAAGCTATGGGATAGAGAATCTTGCTTCACTGAAGGCAGTATTTAGCATAATATACATTCCAGCCATACAAATAGTTGCAAAACAAACACAAATTCCAGAGGAGGAGAAGAGAACCTTAACAGCTTTCTCGCCTTCAATGATGTTCTCTTTCCGTAGCCTATTGAACAGCTCCAAGTTAACAAGAAACTCATATTTCAGTGCATCATACTTTTGAGACTCTTCTTTGACCTTCTTCACAGTATCACGGTTTTCCTGTGCCTACAGTTTCGTCACATTAGACTCTGTTCTAAGAGGAGCAAATAAATCTCAACCCAGATTTCGTTAATTCCAAATTCTTTAGCCCAGAAATTAATACCTTGGCATTTCTAGCTTCAATAGCAGCTTGATCACATGCATCAACAGATGCTTTTCTAAACTTCTTGTAAGCATCCTCTAGCAGTTGATCCCTTGATTTCATTTCTTCCTGTGAGATGATGAAGGAACGACAGGATATAACAATTATTACTATTGACACAACATAGAATGGCACACATGTACAAAAGGTCAAGACAATGAACAAATGAAGAATACATCAACACAATTTTCTGAATGCCCTAAATGGCCTACAGAAACAAAACGAGACACAATTTTCTGAATACCCTAAATGGCCTACATTTTTGTCTCATCTCCAAGAAGAAACAAATAATTAGTGAATCGTGTTATCTGCACATTCCAAGGTTCTTTATTCATAGAAACCGAGATTTTTGACCTTGAAGTAACTCCAAAATGAGCCAATCCACAATGAGAGATCCCAGCGAGCGAGGAAGTCAAATTCAATAGTGAAGATAATGGCAATCATCTCCTGATAAAAAAGTGGCGAGAACATGGTCCAGACAGCCGGGATCTACATGTCTAATCTACAGTAACCATTGTGTGGATCCTTAATTTTCCCTTTTTAGAAAGCAAGTGAGATGCTCTATTCAGAGACTGACTCAAAAATATCTTAGCAATGTATTTAGACATCAAAAGACAGGTATTTGGCAAACAAGGGGAGGTTCCTTCACCCAGGGCATGTCAACATTTAAATATTACAAGTAAGATAGCAAAGAGGTATGAAAGCACCTTCCAGGACCTGTAATCAGAATCATCACGAAGTTCCACCTCAAAGGCCTCCAGCCGTTGGCGTTCTTCTAGAAGCTGTTTCTCATATAATGCATGTTCACGGAGCACCACTGCTGTTGTCAGCTTGACCTGCATAAAAACCACAAATATCACCAATTATAATTGGCATATTACACCTTTTAGATTAGTCATTTTAAACAATGAACTAACCTCAGCTGCAGGAGGTCCAGGACATGGATGGACCTTGGGTACTATGTACTTTGTCTCTAGACTTCGTTCTGCTTCAATCTAATGCAAAGTTGAAATTCTATAAATCAGCATGGACAAAACAATGCTAACAATAACACAGACCAAAATTGTTTTGACACTTTATATCTGTATGAGACATGCATTTATTTCACTGAGGCCACGGATGGTGAACAAATCCTAGAAAAAAATTAGATTTAACGAGGGAGGTGAATCAAATATTTTGCCCTTGATACCTGCTCCTTCAGAGCAGGAAGCTTTGAAGGACGCTCTACACAACGCAGATGAAACGGCTGATTCTTAGGATCCGCATAGAACTCATCCAGTTTCTTTCGTGAATCTTTACAGGTAGCTTCCAAGGCTTTCTGTGTGGGCGTCGGCCCTTTCCTCCAGTTGGGTGGCGGCTTTGCCTTGAATGGTTTTGGTTGAATTTCCTATCCACAATGAGAGAATAAGATTCGGACTCTCAATTGTGAATGATGGATGAATGCAATGTAAATTGCATATACCTCATCTTTTTCTACAGCTTCAATCTTTTTCAGCGGTGTTGACAGATTAAATGGTTTGCAAGCGGTTGTGCACTTGTTCTGGTGTTTTATTAACACAATTTTGTCTTCAAGTCTAAATGACATGCTTTCTCATAATCACTGATAGTTTGAGCTTAATATAAACAATCATTATCATTCAAATCTGTTTCCAGAAAGGGTTTTCTAAACTAAACAAACTTAGGATTCTGAACTATAAAGAGAAACATTCATGAGAAACAACTACCTTTTTGACAATTCTTCTGCCTGAGGTTTCCAAGTATTCAATCTTTTGATGATGGCATCAACGTACTATTATAACCATTCGTGTCATAAGAACCATCTTCAATTCCAATATATATAACAAAACTTAAAAGATAAAAGAGAAACATACATCTGTGTCATATAACTTAATCCATTCTGGCTTGCAAAACTTGGATAGATCCTCCTCATGAAAAATAAACTGCACGAAAGGTAGTAGCTTCTGCGGGTGTTGACTTAGCACAAACTTGCTGCAACCAAGATCAACTGTTATGAGACATTTTTCTGACGGGAATAAACTTTTTGGAAGTAATGACGTTCTAGAATTACACGTTCCTTATCCTGAATACCTTCTTATCTTTTCCATCCTTACGTATCTCTATTAAAAAACAATTCCTACCTATTTGCTGCATTCCGTATGGTCCTCATAGAATCTACTCAGAAACATTCACATAGTCCAACAGCTAACGAGGTTTTCTTTTGTAAATTTTCAACTACACTGCTGCTAGAAATTTAAAAATGTTGGCAAAGATAGCATTCTTGCGGGAAATCTGTCTTAACAGAGATAATAATGCCAGATACAAGGAACTGATTGTTACACCTGCACAATCAATACCTCTACCAAGCAGCTCTCACAGTCAAGTCATTTGCAAAAGTAGCATACTGTAGACATGGTCTCACAGATCTGACTCCACCACCAGAATGAGCTACTTCAAACTGTGTGCTATCTATTTCAGCCTCCCATTGGTACATGGGAAATAATATTTAATGAAGTGACAATTCCATTTGCAAAATGCCTCGGCAGTCCACACGGTTGACACATTTGCAACACTACCAGCGTGCCTCGGACTCTTCACAGTTCAGAATGTCTATCAGAAGCTGACCAGAAGCTGACTTCATAAGAAATCTACTTTGTTCCATAGCTATGCCTTTCACAAATCCAGTGGACCTGGAGTGGGCTTCTCCCTAAAATATGTCTATTGATAGTGGGCCTCAAAACATGATATGGGTACTCAAATACCTCAAACTTATTAAATTTCAATCATTTTCTTTGAAAATTTTACTTAATGTTGCCAGCATCTTTGTATGAAGTGCACCTGAAGTTAACAAATGTGAGCTCTTCTAAGCGCATGAGAACAAGATAACCAAGAACTGTATACAGTGTCTCATTCACACATTGAACGTGTGGTGATTTACAGGAAAACAGTTTCTGAGTCAAAACATCTAAGAACTTCTTGTAGCGGCAGCATCCATACAGAACCTGTTACAAAGTTTTTTAAACTGATATGTGCTCAGTAAAATCCTGGATAGTGTCTATAATGTTCAGATCCAAAATATTTAGTACAGAAGCAAATTTATCAGAAGGGAATCTATTACTATATTTGATGTTCAAATGCCTCAAATGAAGGGATGGACTCGAACACACTTGTATAAGAGCTATCCATGTAAATCTGTAGTCAAAATGCGCAGAGTACTTGCATTGCTCACTGAACTAAATCTTAAAACGGTGGCAATTAGGGACAAGTTGTTAGAAAATCCATACGCAGATACCATACAACATGATCAGCATGTGCGTAGAAAAATCTAGAACCAGTTGAGAACATCTTCATTCCATCCACTAAGATGAGAATGAATTACCATCGATACAAAACTATGACACCGAAACTTTGACACTACAACTTTGCAATTTGTTTCAAACAATATTTCCATTAATGGTCTCCCCCCAGTTGAGAAATCATGGATAATCCATTCACAATGCATCGTGTCAAGACACGACGATCTCAGGCCCATCACTCACGACAATTTAGGATGGTGACGCAGGCCATTCAATCTGAGTCTAATAGTTTCCAGGAAAGAAGTAAAAACAAGCAGTCATTGAATGACATATCATTGTCAATCCATTGGAACGTGATAAAAAGATATCCAAGAGAGAGTGAACAAAAGAATTGTTTTGTCATCTAAAGCATGGAAATGAAAACCAGACAAAAAGAAAACGCGTCTAGATCAAAAAAGAGGAATCAGAACAAAAGACTGACACTAGGAGCACCTACCTAGAAACTTTGTAGATATTTGGGCACAGTTTCTTGGAATTTCATTTTGATAGAGAAAAATGGTCAATGTTTTGCAATTGAAAAGCTTTCCCTCAAAATTTACCCATACAAAGACACCCTGGCATCTGAAGAAATCAGATAATGCGTTAGCAGACCCCTCATCATGCCGAATCATGACAATGCAAGAGATCTGCACAAAAACAATGCATTGAAATCAAAAGGAGACACCTCAGACACAATGAACAACCAAATGGAGCTTCAGGAAAAACAAATAAGACTAGGACTTTGATAACTGGAGTTCAGCAATAAGAAGTTCTCTGAATATGTACATGGCCTCTGGGGAGAGAACGCGGATCAAACAGAGAATAGCATCAGAAAAGGGAAAGAGAAGTGGCTACCATCTCCGAAAAGCCATCAACATGCAAAACTGAATCAGAGGTCGATCAAGAACGGGGGGGAAAAACACAGATCTGTTCGCATGATACCCTGACAAGACTAGCAGAAGAGGTACGAGAGCAGAAAGAAACCTTTCTTTGCTTGGATTTCTTTTCTTACCTGGGTCAAGAAGGTCTGATCGTGAGGATGGGAGGCATTGAGGAGGGGCATGAGGGCGGCGGCATGATCCTCCGGGGCGATGTCAGGGAGAGCCTCGCAGTTGTAATCATCCACGAGCTTGACGCAGGCGAGGAGCAGAGATCGAGCGGACAAGCGCCTCTTCTTCTGCTGCTGCTGCTGCTTCATCATCTGGTTCTTCTGATCCCATTCAGGCTTCTGGCTCCTCCGATTCTGGTTCTGGCTCTGATTCTCGTCCATGTCCACTCTTCCTCCGATTCCTTCGTCTTTCTTTAGCCGCCTCCTCCTTCCTCCTTCCTCCTTCCTCCTCCGCCTCCTGCGTCTTTCTTCCACTTCTTCCAACGGCGCCTGTGCCTTGTCTCCTCGCTCTTTCTTCTTCTAACTGTGCCTGTGTCTCCGTCTCCGTCTGCGAAACCCTAAAACGGCGTCTGTGTCTCCGTCTGCGAAACCCTAAACGCGTGCAGCGGCGGTTGTGTGCAGGGAAGAATCAAGAGAATCAGGAATATTCCTCTCAGGCAAGATTCCGAATATTCCCTTCCCCCGTCAAGAGCGGTAAAACTACCCAAATAAGAAAAAACTCCAAACGAGTTTCTTAATTACATTTTAACGCATGCTAAAAATTAGATCTTGCAGATTAACGCCCGGTTCTGTCACTAATCTCTGCTAATTACATCAGGAGCGATCGAGATTATGACTTAAATTAGGAAATAGCAATAGCAATAAGACTGGGCGTTAAATTTTATAGTTTCTAGTTTTAGTAGGCATCAAAATGTAAGTTTAAATCTTTGTAAGACATTCTTTTGGTAATTCTGCCCTGAATCGATCGATTTTGCCAACATATTGTCGATTCAAACTCGAGAACCAATTCAAACCTTGGTCTAGTTATTGTTGCAAACCCATATTTCCAACCTTCAAAGCATACCTTGGATCAAGAATGACAGCAATTTCAACATGGCCTTCAAAAAACATTCTAGGTACTTTGATCAAATATTCTTAAACATTTTTTCACTATCTGTGGCAGCGAAGTAATAACATAATCGATACCACAGAAACGCTGTCCAGCAGTGTACGATGCATAGAAAAGGAAATGGATGACGACAAAATCGGCATTTTGAAGATATGCATATGTACATGATCTCCAAATGGGCCGAAGGAATGTCAAAAGATGTGCATAATCCATGGCTGTTTTTACCACTTGTTTACCATTGTAGCGTACGTCAACATACACCGGTCGATTCAGTCAAGGGCATCATTTGCTCCTCCCATTCCACATCTTTGCTCACATTTCCTCTTCAAAAACAGCGCCAATTGTGTCTAACCATGCTGGGCTGGCTTACTTTATAAATGGCAATGGCTAGATGATAATCAGAAATGACAAAACTGAACTTCATTGCGGTCGCTTTGCTGCAGAAGTTTTGGCAGATTAATATCCAACGCTACAGAATCCTTCCTGTTTGATGCTCTCATTGGTATATCAAGCGATTAAGTTCCGAGTTTCATCCGAATATGTAGCATCGACAAAGAACCAAAACAATAGGTACATAGTTACTCCAAGCAGTGGATTTTCCTCGACTTGAGAGCAGGTTACTTAGATTCTTTGGTACAAACCCGATGGCTGGAGTTCGCCAAATGTGTTGACATCCCTGAAGCTACATATCTCCCGCAGACCAGACCACTGCCTTCGCCTTAAAAATTCACGAAACCCATCTTCCGTGTAAAACGTTTTCTCTTCACTGCTCTGTAAAATCTGTCCATTATCATCCTCATGTGAGCATATCTTGATTGTCACCCCTACATAAACCTAATACTATTAAATCATATATGCACGCAATATATAAAGCAGACAGTCTATGTCTCTACTCCACATTACACAGATTTGTGTTGTCTATGTCTATATTATACAGATATAAAAATCAAACACAACAATTTGCAAAACTGGGGTAATTACTTTGGTACATGTATCCCAAAACAACTATCAGGACAGACAAATGAACTGCACCTGTAGGTTGACAAACTAAGAAGGCATGCATATATGAGATGCCGAATCAGAGAAATTCAGCAGAATCCTGTTCTATCGTTGAATAAAAGAATAGCACTATCCTCTAGCTACAACAAACACATGGCCGCTACACTGTATCATGCTTCATGAGCCTACACTGAAATGGTTGAGTGTACATATTTTAATTAAAACTAAAAACAAGCACTATGTCCTGGCTTTCGGACCATTAGCTTAGTTGACTTGCTTCGGAACAAGCTCACGACTATTTAACTAGTCCACGATAGGATGCTTCATCTTAACTCGACGTTTTCCTCAATACGAGGTGATACGTCCAACTATCGTCAAAAAACAATAAATGAGTGACTAATTGTCATAGATTACCTTCATCTAGGTGAAGGGTGTAGATCCCTGCAGGCATTTTCCGATCAAAACTCCTTATAACTCCATCATCATCCTCCAGCCAGAATGTACGCTTTGAACAGAGTCCAAAACATGACTTGATGGCTTCTTTGATAGCTTCTGCAGTTCCATCAATGCCCACCTTCTTTATCACATTTCCCCACTTCACAATTATTACCTTTCCCCCATATCCTGCAGTAAGTAGTAGAATTCGATGTCAAATACGTTTTTACTCTGTTTTCACATCACCGATAATTAAACTTCACCATATCGTGTACTAGCATTCCCTGCAGGATCCCTCCAGCCCCACTGGTGCAAACTATGTTCCATAATTGTAACGGCTGATGGCAACTCCAGTGAATCCCCTTCTCGATCCAATCTATGTTCGAGGTTGGGCATAGCAGTCCTCGGTACTGTTGGCACATGAGAGGTTCCCAAATACAAATTTGTGAACATTAACTAAATGGATAGTCGACCACCCTTTTAAACTTAATACATAAGTAACTCTAGTTCAACGATTCTTAACACACTTCTCTGACCCACCTTGAAGATAATTTCTAGGAAGATTTGTATTTGATAGTATTCATCAAACAAAACTTCGAGGTATTTCCTGAAATCGACCAAACACCTTAATTCGATTCTACTCTGAGACGCATGCCTCGAAGCAAAAATTCCCATTTTTGCTTTGGATCTCTTACCGGAGTACGACTGAGCACGTTCATAAAACGCCGACTCTCAGCTGAACGACTTACTACTTTCGTACAGCATTTGAAATCTTGTATTTCGTAGAAAGTTCAGGATTTTAACATCACAAAACAAACAATGCCCTTGACATGGCCCACACAGCTGTAGTTTTCTGATGCGCGTCTGTCTATCTGCACCACGGCCATGATGAGAAAATAAATTCTACGGCACCGCCTTGAAAGCCCGGGAGCTTGGGATTCAAACCGTTCATGCTTCCATGGCCATAAGATGCATAAAGAATGCCTCCGAAATCACGGCCAGGTACAAAAAAAAAAAAGACACATGTTTTCTCTCCAACGAGTAGCATCGGATGGATTGAAAGCGGTCCCGTGCAAAACAGGCGCGGGATTCGGACTCAGGGAAACGGGAGGGGACGCGTGACTTTCAGAGTCGAGCTCGAACGGGCTTGTTGGAGCCGCGACGCCAGGTTTTTGTGCTCCCGAAATGCGAAGGAGCCATGGAAGGGGGAAAGGAGAGGAGAAGAGAAGAGAAGAGAAAAGCGCGAGAAGAGAGCTTACCGGGAGGGGCATGGTGCTCCATATCCTGCTGCCTGCGCAGCTATGCCGTTCTTCGCCTCCCAAACGAGAGAAATCCAGGGTTAAAAACCCTAACCCTAACCCTAACCCTAACCCTAACCCTAACCTTAACCCTAACCCTAACCCTAGCCCTAGCCCTAGCCCTAGCCCTAGCCCTAGCCCTAACCCTAACCTTGGTGTGAGGATTAGTGTCATAACTTGAGGTGATTAGCCCTTGATCACCCTCTTAATTACCCTAACCTTAACCCTAACCCTAGCCCTAGCCCTAGCCCTAACCCTAACCTTGGTGCGAGGATTAGTGTCGTAAGTTTTAAGCTTGAGGTGATTAGCCCTTGATCACCCTCTTAATTACAATGCCGCAACTCTTCACTACAGACTCAGGACTCTCGAAAGCCCTTCGAGATCCTGTTGTGAAGGAACCCTGACCCTAACCCTGACCCTGAACCCTAAACCCTAAACCCTGGTGCGAGGATTGGTGTTATTAGTCGTAAGCTCGAGCTGATTCGCCCTCGACCATGCTCTTAATTACAATCCCGCGACTCATTTGCTGCAGATTTGGATGCATGCCTGAGCTTTTCTAGGAAGCCCTTTTGAGATTCTGGATGCGAAAGGAATTCTTTTATGCACCGTCGCAGGAGTTTTGCGATGCCGAATTCGTCGACCGAAAAAGTCGAGGATTTTATGGGTGTTTTCTTGACGCCATCGGATCAACTGCCTCTGCTCGCGGCGCGACCGAGCAGTTAACTCGACCAGCATCGAGCTGAGGTAGAGGACAACGACCATTCCGGACAATCGGAATCACGATAAATAAAGAAACCTACCTCCGGGCCAATTACATTAGAACTGGCAGATCACGATCCGGCAGCCAGCCAGACCGACTTTCCTTCTTCTTCCGCTTCTTCCTCCTCCTCCTCCTCCGTACAACTACCACGAATCGAGGTCCAATGCAAAGCATGTTGTTGTCCCCCATCTTCACGCGCGCATTGCTACATACAATATGCAGCAGAAAGATTGCTTGCGGGCTTTGTTCTCTTGCACGAGTCTCATCGAGCTCACCACCATCATCATCATCATTAATCCGGATGCAGGGGCCAACATGCCCGATCCATCTCTGCATGACCATCGATCGGATCGGATC
>JBBBWG010024902.1:0-10970 GCA_037176905.1 Azolla pinnata
CGCCTGTGCATACAATTCAATACTTTTCTGTTGGTAAATTAAGTCGGCAAGAAGGGTTTCATTCCTTCTCTTCAATTAAGAAAATTATGCATACATACAGTTCTGTCAAGCTTGTCATGGTCTTCCAGCTCTCCGGAATAGATCCTGTGAGATCATTTTGGTAAAGATGCCTGTGTATGATTAGGGCATGGAAAAGTTAAATCAGGCACATATTACATGAAAATCTTTTCAGAGATGTTCTAGAGATATGTATGAGGATCAATTAATCAATGAAGACAGAAAACATATGATTCTAGAGTTTTTAGTTTCATACAGCCGTTGCAAATTAGTGAAATTAACTCCCCATTCTTGTGGTAATGTCCCGGTAAGAGCAGTGTCATGCAGATTCCTGTGGAGAAGAACAAGAAAGATCACAAGAAGCCTTGCACAAGGAGCTAAAGAAGAAGAATTCAATATTTTTATAATCTCTCGATGGTATGTTCTGTAAAGAAAAAAACTCAGTCAAATTGGAAGACAATGCAAATTCCAATGGATTCATTGGCAAGGAAATAAATTACAATACTGTTCTCCTTGCTCAATAGCTCGTTCCAAATAAAAGTCTAAAGAAAACTCAGACCAATTCTTCATGATCGATTGCTGTACTTTAAGGCACATCCTGAAGGAAGGATGTGAAAATAATTCTGCCCTTGCAGCTGGTACTAGTGCGCTCTTCTGACCTATTTAATTGTTTCATTTTTGCATGTTGTTTCCTCACGCCTCATCTAAATTACAGTTACTTCAGATAACAACGTTTGTCTTGCTTAGAAGACTAGTACCTCAGATGACCACTTATGATATCTTCCAACTCACAAGATCTTTAGAGAAATGGGTCGTATATGCCTTAATTGCTTGAGAATTAACCATGGAAACTAAAATTGTTACGTTTGTGCTTTATAAAACATTAGTAATAATGAGGGATTTTGAGCCGGTTGACGTACAAGTATGTTAAATTGACCCATACACCCCATTCTGGTCGCAATGTCAATTTAAGATCCGGGTTCCCCCAAGCAGTTCTATGAAATTACACCAATAAACATCCAATTTGTGTTAGAGACAGATATTGATGTGATTCATATTTGGAGTATGTATAAAATGAAAACGCCCAAAGGGGGCATCAAAATGTACTTACAAAACAGTCAAGCGAAGAGAGGTAAGACTTTTCGGTAAGGATGTGAGCGAGTTATTTCCTAGCCACCTGGAGGTGTGATTAACAAGAAGAAACATGCAATCAGACTCTCTCTCTGTCTCTCTCTCTGGCTTTATGGTTTACTGCATATGTCATGTGGTTGTCCATGAGAAAAAACATCGTAGTATGACAAATCGCTGAAAAACCTCCACTCATGATTCTTGACTCATATATAAATATCCATATGTATATGTGTGTTTTCTTAGATGTTGAATTGCAAGAAGTACTGAGAGTGATTTGTGGAGCTCACAGTTCTCGGAGGTTCTGAAGGTTGGAGATCTGTTCTGGGACTGCACCTTGAAATCGATTATTGGAGATTTGCCTGTAAATATCGAAGATTTGTGAGATGTTAGTCCATGCAATTTTTTAAATTTGTTTGGGTAAGTGGTATAACAAATTTTACTTGCTGTATGATCATGGCATCTTGAGCGTGTATATTACCAGGTTTATGTTTAACAAAATAACTATATATATGAGAGTTCAGAAGAAAGGCTTACAGTACAGAAAGCTGTTTTAAGCTTAGTATATCTGGAAAGGGTTCGTTGAACGTGTTGGATGATATGTTCCTGCAATATGTCATGGAGTGTTAAATGCATCGTTACAGTTTGTGAGTTGCTAGTAGAAAAAAAAACGGTATTCTGTTTTTACCCAAGGTGATGCCGAGTCAATAGATTAACGTTCAGAGAATGGAACATATTTTAATAATAATTGGAAATTCAATAATGGCTCTTGATGGGCTCAATATAATGACTGGAATATTACATGATGATGATGATGATGATGAGAATTTAACCTATGACCACCTATTTCTCAAAGTAGAAACCGAAATTGCATTTAGATAGATAGACAGAGAGAGAGAGAGAGAGAGAGAGAGAGAGAGAGAGAGAGAATGAGAGAGAGAGAGAGAGATTACAAGTCATTTAATTGTGTCAGTGCAGATAATGATGGTAAGGGACTCGTCAAGTAGTTGATCGATAGATCTAACGACGTCAAGGCTGTAAAACTTGAAAAGGAATCGCTGGGTAATTGACCTCGTAGATTGAATCTCGACATATTCCTGAATCCAAAGCTTCAGAACATTATTACGGCAATTCAAGCCTATCCAGTTTGGCAGGTTGCATCTTATCTCATTTATTATAACATTGATCTCTGGTCATTTAGAGATTAGGGGAAGGATAAGTTGTTTAATTAATGAGACAAAAAAGGTTTTGGCTTGCAGTCCTTTGTTTCTGGTTTTAATGGGGCTAAAAGATAGGGCAATTTTTTGGCTAATTTAAGAAAGTTAATTACTGTGCATCAATCGGCAGTATTATCAGTATAACTTTGGTTAAGGTATAGGCCATGATTAGAGTTTAGAAAGCATAGTTAGAATTAGAGAGCATGTTAAGCATCAGGGAGAGGTGAATAGCATCAATAAGATTAGTTCATTAACTGACTAAAACGGATTACAAAGAGAGTTTATACAATGATATGACACGATTAGAGGCTGAACATGTGACTCCTGTCCAGTTGCAAGGATTCGTCGCAGAAGTGTTCCATGATGCTGTGTTTGGACTTGAGGCGCCGACCGCATTTATAATACTTAGAAGTTTAGCAACTGCAATAAACATGAAGATCATAAAATGCATCAATGAATCGAAAGTGATCTACTCGATCCAGGTGTGGAATTACTCAATGAAACCCATGTCCTATTTTCATGTTTTCGCCTCAATTGATGAGCCATTGCAATCAGTTTGTTCTATTTGTTAGTACGGATTAAATCATCAATCAGTAAAAATGAGAATCAAATGAAGCCTGATGTTCTTGAAATGGATGCAGATCCTCCAGAGCCCAACCGTTGGGATGCTATGATCCCTATTTTATGGACTTTCATGAAGAAATGAATGGCTAAGAGAGGATCACAGGGAAAACGTTTAGATCGAACCCTAAATCCAAAAGCATCAACTTGATGATCTCAATCAAGAATGATGGACAGGGAGGATAAGGATCAAATGAAGATTAGTTAAGGATCAAAGGAAGACTACCAAACCACGGAGATCAACGAGTTTCTGGTAATAGCTTTTGTACTCTTGGGAATGCAATGCTGGAAAAAGCCGATGTTTACGTACCTTCATTGCCTTGAGCTTGGACAGGGGATCGTGGCAGGAGGATGAGGAGAAGGAACGGGAAGCACACGAGAATCGGCAGGATTCTCATGATGCGGTAAATGGAATGGCAGGTTGGTGGAGCGATCTGGGTTTTGCAGGGATGGGATTAAGGGGCTAATAAGCGCGGTTAGAAACGAATCGGTGTTTATTAAACATGTAGAATGCGGAGCTAATTAGTGTTTATGTATATATGTATGTGTGCGTGTGTGTGTGTGTATAGAGCCTGAACAAGAATGTTCAAAGGGCACATTTTCCGGAAGTCAATGCTTGTACGAGTCAAGCATTGTGCGGCATGTGCATGGGTTGGTGCTATGTGTGCATCGATCCATATGTACATATACATACTATATATATACATACACATACATACTTCCAATCCATCCATTTGGCATGTATGCATGCCATCCATGCATGCACATGCATCCATTCAGTCAGGCATGCATGCATGCATGCTTGCTTGGTGTGAATAAGGTTCCAACATGCATGCTTGGAGTTATGGTTCTTCTTTGTGATGAAGATTGTGAAGGGGATCAGTTGCCAGGTCATTCCAACTCTGGGTTAGTACGATCGACTACAGCACAGCTCGAGCTTGATATCTCACCAACTGCGCGCAATATGTTTTCTTTATCAGTAGATGTTGCCATCGGACACTGGCTTGGGCAGGATGTATGTAGCTTGATTGCTAGAACTGGCGATGAGTGCCCCACCCACCCACATGCCCATCCAATCTGGGGATATTGCTCAAAATGAGGACAGCGAGGAGGATCATCGGCTCGAGGATTTCCGCATGCAAAATCGCGACGCGATGCATGATGACTGCATCATCTGGGGAACCATCGGAATCGATTGGTGGGGTTCTGTTTATGCTTACCAATCCATATCATGATGCATATACTCAAGATCGGAGAAGGTCAGCCATAAAATAAAGAATGCAGGAGGCTTGACGCCCCTTCTGATTGTGGAAAGGTAACCTCTTCTCTGACATAGTTGGCATCGCCGATGATCCTACTTTTTAGTGTATAGATTTAATCGGCCTTGTTTGGTTTTTTGTTCGAGTCAAACACCAACTTAATCGTTGTGGGATAATCGACAAACTCTGAACGGCATTGTTTTGGAAACCTAAAATAGAATCAGTTGAGAATATCATGGGGGCCACTCTCTCATCAGCTCATCAAGCTGTATAGGTCAATTTAACACATGCCCTCGATCGTCTCAGTCAGACACTCGTTGGAAATGGCTAGAAAATTATGAAAGGAAATTGGGCTTACATAATTAGGAAGCTTTTGTTGTAGAGCAATCAATAGAAGTAAGTGGTTCTAAGCCAACCCTCCAACTATGGTTATTCACTTGCATAGATCAATTCAGCACGACTCGATAAAACGCTTGCCGGAAACAAATAGAGATTATAAAAGGAAACTGGGTTTCCATAATTAGGAAGCCTTTGTTGCATAGCAATCAATAGAAGTGAGTAGTTCAATGCCAGATTCCAACTATGGTTCTTCACTTGCATAGAGTTGCTTGCTGTTTAGGTTCACCTTCGATCTTCTATTGCACAACTCAGCGCACGCTTCGATCAAACGCTTCGATCAAATGCTTTGATCAAATTCTTGATTAAATGCTTTGATCAAATGCTTCGATTAAATGCTTTGATCTAATGCTTCGATTAAATGCTTTGCTTCGATTAAATGCTTTGATCAAATGCTTTGATCAAGCACTCATCAGAAAACGGCCAGAAATTAGAAAAAGGAAATTCGACTTCCATAACAATTAGGAAGTCCTGATTATTACTAAATAGCAATCAATAGAAGTAAAAGGGGTTCTAAGCCACAGATTCGAACTACATGGTTCTTCATCACTTGCATATACATAGAACATGTCTAAACATCTACAATGAGGTACAAACACATAGCCATATATGTATGTATGTGTGCGTGTGTGTATGTATGTATGTATGCATGTGTGCATGTAAGTATGTATGTGTGCATGTATGTGTGCGTGGATGTATGTATGGTGCCATGGTGCATGCCATGCTCTCCCCTGCCTCTCTGATCTTAGCGCGGCTGCAGCCCCGACTGCATCAGGCTCGCTGTACTCAGTTCCATGCCTTCGTGGACAAGAAGCGAGGAGAATGGAGATGATGATGATGGTGGTGGTGGTGGTGGTGGTGGCGGCGGCGGCGGCTGCTGCATCGTCATCGTGTGCTCTGGTGGAGGGTTCAGCCTTGATAGGATCCGCTCCAGCATCTCTACCACGGCCTGCCATCGTCCGACACCGAGGCAGCAGGAGGTTTAAGGTAGCTGCTTCCTTCCTTCCTGAATTTACTGTGGGATGCATGTGGATGTGCCCTTATCTACTTATTTCACTCCTATGCAAGTATGTATGTATGTATGCATGCATGTATGTATGTATGTATGTATGTGCATGTCTATGTGTATGTGCATGCTGCTTCCTTCCTTCCTGAATTTGCAGGTGTGTGCATCTGTCCTTATCTAGTTATTTCTCGTATGCATGCATGTATATGCATGTCTATGTGCATATGTGCATTTAAGCGTGTATATGTATGTCTATGTATATATACCTGTGGGCTATGGGAGTATGTATGCATATTTCAATTTTATTTTATTTTATTTTATTTTTTCTGTTGGCGTACATACCCACAGTATGCATGTAATATTCCTATTTCTGGTACCTGCATTTTTGGTCTTTCATTTCTTCCATATTTTGTGCATTGCACGGCAATCTCTAGGACTTCATTGTATTCGTCAGTTGGGTAGTCTTGTCCAAGCCGTGGATCAATTATAGCCCTCCTATCTGTGTTCCAATCAAGCCTTGATTTCACCTGATCAAATTGAAAGTTTTAACTGAGATCACTTTTTTCTTAAGCAGCGGCACATCCTTCAACTTGTAGTTTATCACTGCTTGTTACATATATACAATCATTATCTTTGTGTTTCTAAGTTTTGGGCCAATGATCAGTAGTTTTTGTACGCCTAAAGTCATTGTGTTTGTCCTTAATTCAAAGTCTTGGATCAATGTTTAGTAGTTTTGTAAGCCACATATTGGGTGAGCCACATATTGGGTTTACTGTTTTTAGTTTAGGGTTTAGGGTTTAGGGCATGGAAGAATGAAAAGTTAAATCTTTTCAGAGATGTCCTAGAGATCTGTCTCAGGACCAATTAATCAATGAAGAAAGAAAACATATGATTCTAGAGTTTTTAGTTACATACAGCCGTTGCAAATTAGTGAAATTAACTCCCCATTCTTGTGGTAATGTCCCGGTAAGAGCAGTGTCATGCAGATTCCTGTGGAGAAGAACAAGAAAGATCACAAGAAGCCTTGCACAAGGAGCTAAAGAAGAAGAATTCAATATTTTTATAATCCCTCGATGGTATGTTCTGTGAAGAAAAAACCGAAGTCAAATTTGGAAGGCAATGCAAATTCCAATACATTCATTGACAAGCAAATAAATTACAATGAAGTTCTCCTTGTTCGATAGCTCTTTCCAAATAAAAGGCTAAAGACAACTCAGGCCAATTCTTCATGATCGATTGCTGTACTTGAAGGCACATCCTGAAGGAAGGATGTGAAAATAATTCTGCCCTTGGAGCAGGTACTAGTGCGCTCTTCTGACCTATTTAATTGTTTCGTATTTGCATGTTGTTTTCTCATGCCTCATCTAAATTACAATTACTTCAGATAACAACGTTTGTCTAGCTTAGAAGACTAGTACCTCAGATGATCACTCATGATGTCTTCTACGCACAAGAACTTTAGATAAATGGTTCGTATATGCCTTAATTCCTTGAGAATTAACCATGGAAACTAAAATTGTTACGTTTGTGCTTTATAATGAGGGATTTTAAGCCGGTTGACGTACAAGTATGTTAAATTGACCCATACACCCCATTCTGGTCACAATGTCACTTTAAGATCCGGGTTCCCCCAAGCAGTTCTATTAAATTACACCAATAAACATCCAATTTGTGTTAGAGACAAATATTGATATGACTCATATATTTGGAGTATGTATAAAATGAAAACGCCCAAAAGGGGCATCAAAATGTACTTACAAAACAGTCAAGCGAAGAGAGGTAAGACTTTTCGGTAAGGATGTGAGCGAGTTATTTCCTAGCCACCTGCAGGTGTGATTAACAAGAAGAAACATGCAATCAGACTCTCTCTCTCTCTAACTTTATGGTTTACTGCATATGTCATGCGGTTGTCCATGAAAAAAACATCATAGTATGACAAATTGCGTAAAAACCTCCACTCATGATTCTTGACTCATACATAAATATCCTTATGTATATGTGTGTTTTCTTAGATGTTGAATGGCAAGAAGTAATGAGAATGATTTGTCGAGCTCACAGTTCTTGGAGGTTCTGAAGGTTGGAGATCTGTTCTGGGACTGCACCTTGAAATCGATTATTGGAAATTTGCCTGTAAATATCGAAGATTTGTGAGATGTTAGTCCATGCAATCGTTTTAATTGTTTGGGTAAGTGGTATAACAAATTTTACTTGCTGTATGATCATGGCATCTTGAGCGTGTATATTACCAGGTTTATGTTTAACAAAATAACTATATATATGAGAGTTCAGAAGAAAGGCTTACAGTACAGAAAGCTGTTTTAAGCTTAGTATATCTGGAAAGGGTTCGTTGAACGTGTTGGATGATATGTTCCTGCAATATGTCATCGAGTGTAAAATACATTGTTAGAGTTTGTGAGTTGCTAGTAGAAAAAGAAACGGTATTCTCTATTTACCCAAGGTGATGCCGAGTCAATAGATTAATGTTCAGAGAGATTACAAGTCATTTAATTGTGTTAGTGATGCCAAGGCCGTAAAACTTGAAAAGGAGTCGTTGGGTAATTGGATTGAATCTCGACATATTCCTGAATCCAAACCTTCAGAACATTATTACGACAATTCCTATCCAGATTGGCAGGTTGCATCTTATGTCATTTATTATAACATTGTCATTTAGAGATTAGGAGAAGGATAAGTTGTTTAAGTAATGAGCTTAACAGACATAAATGGTTTTGACTTGCAGCCCTTTATTTCTGGTTTAAGTGGGGCTAAAAGATAGGGCAATTTTTTGGCTAATTTAAGAACGTTAATTAGTGTTTACTATGGGGTGATTAGCATCAATCGGGAGTATTATCCGTATGACTTTGGTTAAGGTATAGGCCATGATTAGACTTTAGAGAGCATAATTAGAATTAGAGAGCATGTTAAGCACCAGGGAGAGGTGAATAGCATCAATAAGATTAGCTCATTAACTGACTAAAACGGATTACAAAGAGAGTTTATACAATGATATGACATGATTAGAGGCTGAACATGTGACCCCTGTCCAGTTGCAAGGATTCGTCGCAGAAGTGTTCCCATGATGCTGTGTTTGGACTTGAGGTGCCAACCGCATTTTTAATACTTAGAAGTGTAGCAACTGCAATAAAAATGAAGATCATAAAATGCATCAATGAATCGAAAGTAATCTACTCGATCCATGTATCGAACTACTCAATGAAACCCATGTCCTATTTTCATGTTTTCGCCTCAATTGATGAGCCATTGCAATTGGTTTTTTCTATATTTGTTAGTACGGATTAAATCATCAATCAGTAAAGATGAGAATGAAATGAAGCCTGATGTTCTTGAAATGGATGCATATCCTCCAGAGCCCAACCGTTGGGATTCTATGAATCTTTTTTCTATGGATTTTCATGAAGGAACACGTTTACATCGAACTCTAAATCCAAAAGCATCAACTTGATGGTCTCAATCAATGAATGATGACTGATAAGATTTAATCAGCCTCGGTTCGTTTTTTGTTCAAGTCAAACACTGACTAAATCATTGTGGGATAATCGGCAAACTTCGAAAGGCATTTGTCTGGAATCTAAAACAGAATCAGTTGAGAATATCAAGGGAGCATGCATCGGCTCATCAGGTTGTATAGGTTTTGATGAGTGCGAGTGACACCACTGATCTTCTGCTGTTCAATTCAACACGCGGCCTTGATTGCCTTAGTCAAACACTCGCCGAAAATGGCTAGAAAGTTATAAAAGGAAATTGGGCTTCCATAATTAGGCAGTCTTTGTTGTAGAGCAATCAATAAAACTGGTTCTAAGCCAGCTTCGAACTTTGGTTCTTCACGCTCATCCGAAACAACTAGAGATTATAAAAGGAAATTGTGTTTCCATAATTAGGAAGCCTTTGTGGTATAGCAATCAATAGAAGTAGTTCTATGCCAGATTCCAACTATGGTTCTTTGCCTGCATAGAGCTGCTTGTTCAAGCTCACCTTTGATCTTCTACCGCTCAACTCAACACACGCTTCGATCAAACGCTTCAATCAAACACTTTGATCAAAAGCTTCAAGTCAAACGCTTCGATCAAACGCTTTGATCGAACACTCATGGGTAAACAGCCAGAAATTAGGAAAAGGAAATTCGGCTTCCATAACAATTAGGAAGTCCTGATTATCATCACTAAATATAGCAATCAATAGACATGGTTCTTCTTCACTTGCATATACAACTACAATGACGTACAAACATGGTGCCATGGTGCATGGCCTGGCCTGCCCTGCCTCGCTGATCTTAGCGCGGCTGCACCCCCGACTGCATCAGGCTCTCTGTACTCAGTTCCATGCCTTCGTGGACAGGAAGCGAGGAGAATGGAGATGATGACGATGATGATGATGGCGGCAGCTGCATCGTCATTGTGTGCCCTGGTGGAGGGTTCAGCCTTGACAAGATCCGCTCCAGCATCTCTACCACAGCCTGCCATCATCCGACCGAGGTAGCAGGAGGTTAAGGTAGCTGCTTCCTTCCTTCCTGAATTTACTGTGGGGTGCATGTGCCATGTGCTTGTGCCCTTACTAGTTATTTCACTCATTCTATGCATGCATGCATGCATGCATGCAAGTATATATGTATGTATGTATTTATATGCATGTCTATGTGTATATGTGCATGCTGCTTCCTTACTTCCTGAATTTACTGTGGGTGCATGTGCATGTGCCCTTATCTAGTTATTTCACTCATTCTATGCATGAAAGTGTGTATGTATGTATGTATGTGCATGTCTATGTGTATATGTGCATGCTGCTTCCTTCCTAAATTTAATGTGTGTGCTACTGCATGTGCATGTGTCCTTATCTAGTTATTTCGCTCATTCTATGCATGTATGCATGGGAGCATTCATGTATGTATATGCATGTCGATGTGCATATGTTCATTTAAGCGTGTATATGTATGTCTATGTATATATACCTTATATGGGAGTATGTATACATATTTCAAAATGGTTTTTTTTTTTTGCTATTGGCGTACATGCCAACAGTTTGCATGTATATATGCATGTCTATGTGCATATGTGCATTTAAGCGTATATATGTATTCTATGTATATATACCTGTGGCTATGGGAGTATGTATGCATATTTCAAATAGATTTTTGTTTTTATTTGCTGTTGGCGTACATGCCCACAGTATGCATGTATATATGCATGTCTATGTGCATATGTGCATTTAAGCGTATATATGTATGTCTATGCATATTTCAAAAAGAAAAAATAAATAAATAAATCAATT
>JBBBWG010024946.1:0-10943 GCA_037176905.1 Azolla pinnata
ATTTGATGATTTCAAACTCTCCATTGGGGAGTTTGAAATGAATGATGCACAATGCATGGAAGAACTCGATGGAAGATACAGTTGATGTAGCTGTTGTCACCGAGATAATATTCCGGCTAAGTCCCGGAATGTGATATATGTCACGGATGGTAACGCGGACTCCACTCGGTAAGGTCACGTAGAGGTTACCAACGCCAACAATTGTCAGAAAGAGGTTGTTGCCGAGATAGACTCGCATGCCGCTTGGGAGTTGCTTGTAATCATGCAACCATCTCTTTTGCGGTGTTATATGATGAGTCACGCCAGTGTCGAGGAGCCACTCCGCTATGTCTTAGTTGAATGGGACACAATCGCTTCTGTTTATAGACGATGTGAAAAGCTGGAGGTTTTCCATACCATATTGTCCAAGTTCAGGTGTCTCATTGAGTTATTAGAAGTGCGCTCTTGGATGTCAGCCATGTTGTTGTTGCCATGATTGCGATTGTTGTTCTCGACGCTTAGTGCGGCATTCACATTCAAGGCATTGTTGTTCTTTCAGAACGGGGTTCCCCTTCGAAAGGCGGGCCGTCGTTGCGCCGCATATTGTGTTGAGGGTGTTAACGCAACTCCACTTGTGTTATGCGCACCACTACGCATAATTTCTTCTTGCCGAATGCGCGCCATTAGTGATTCGACGGTAAGGTTAACCACTGATGCTTGCGTAGTGATGAACGGTCGCCACGAAGAGGGTAATGCTGCGAGAAGCAGCATGGATTGGAGATTGGATTCCAACTAGAGTCCAGCAAGTAGGGCATTATCCAATAGCATATGCCACTCATCAAGAAATTTGAGAATTTCTTAGTTCTCCGCAAGCGAGGTGACAAGTAAAAAGCGAAGCGACTTGCGTAAGGAGATCCTTGTGGTGATAATTGGACCGTAGGAGCGTCCAAATCTCCGCCGACGTGTTGCATCGCCAGACCATCTGGACTTGCGAGTCTCCGAGGTGGAACATGAGTTCCGCCTGCGCTTGAAAATCCTTCGCAATCCAATCGGCATTGTGAGTCGCCGAGGGTTGGGTTGTGTCATTGACGATGTCCCAAAGATCCGCTCGCTTCAGCATCAACGTCATTCGCGTCGCCCATGTCAGGTAGTTGGGGCCGGTAAGTTTGTCGAGGTTATAGCTTCTCATGGCAGTCGGGACGAGCGGGATGTTGCCTTGCTTCGTGATTGTTGAGCCGAGAGCAGGAGTGGTCAGGTCGGGTGTCGACGTCAAGGAACCACTTACCGGGGTCGTTGGACCGGACGGCGTGGTGTGCGTGCCGGTTGCGAGCTGAGCCATAGTCGTCCGGATCGACTAGTAGCGTGAGCACCGACCGGCGGGAAGAGAGCGAGGAAGTGGTAGGGGGAGAGGCGAGCCTAGGGCTCTGATACCATGTGAGAAGATAGAGAGAGAGTAGGCCGCCTGCCTTTGAGAGGAGAGAGAGAGGAGAGAGGATGAAGGGGTCGTATCAAAACTTGTATTATTCTTCTTCTAGTAACATCATGGCCTGAGGGCCTTTATATATACATGTGGAGTATGGCGTGAAGGGGTATGGAAATGTGGTATGAAAGGGCATACCTGCCCATGCCATGGTGAATGCCCATGAAGGGTAGGCATAACTACTTATCTAATATTTAACTTATTATTTTCCACAATTCTTACCATTTAATCTCTCTTTCCTGTACTTTCATTGTTGATTTTAATGTTAGACACATCTCAAAAGAGTTGGGAGCTCTGCAATATGTTTTTATGGAGCTTGCAAATCAGAAGAATATAACATAGCGTGCTCATCGGCTACAAAGGCTAGTTAATGATGTTTGGCTAAGGTGAATTGATTTATTTGAAGCTGCAATTTCGATTGCATTTAGATGTATTTCAATAGATATGAGGATGAGTTAATGGAGAAATTAAGAGAAGTAATGGCACTAGAAAGATTAATGCTGACAACTACCTTGCAAATCGACATAGTACCTAAGTTAATATTTGTTCTGGTTGCTACATCAAGGGCGGTCTAACACAGATAATGATCAGTTGCATCAACACAGATCAGTTGCAGCCAACCAAATCGGGGATCATATTGTCAAGCTGCTGGGGCTGCAGCATGATAAGACTATTATTCGTTGATTTGTGATGAGCAGTTTGATTTGATTCGAGGAGTAATTTTCTTGACAATTAAAAATTATAATAGCCTTGCGCAAAGAAGTCCCCTCTTCCTATAATTATCACCGTGTTCAGCTTAATGTTTAATTTCTTACATGCATACAACCGAAATATTTCTGCACGTGATTCAAAGATCATGTTATGACAGCTCCTCAACCACAGCTTCATTGATTCTAATTATAATCTGATTATCTGGCAACAACGTAAGGATAGTAATCAATCATTGGCAGTAAATTAGCTCATCATTTGATCATCATGGACATCTTTGTTCTGCTCATCTAGTAATTAAATTACTTTATAATCAGGAAATCTCGTTACAGAATGAAGCATCATCTTGCTTCATACATGAAGGCATTGAGAGTATATATATAGAGCAATATAATACACTAGATTCCGTCTTTATATATACATACATATATATATATATATATATATACAGTCCAATCTTTGAGAAATATTGCATCTTGTAGCTTCACATGATCACAAGCCATAATATAATATAGCATTAATATAATAATACTTCTGCAGTATACAATCATCGAGTCCACCATTGATCTCACAATTGATTATCACTTGTATTTCCATTACACCTCTATAATTGATCTCCTGTCAAATTTAGAGGAGAAGAATTAACAGCGGATGATGAAGTGTTATAATGCCCCATCAGTATAAGTGATTGACTACCCTGCAACAATATATTTGCTGATAATCAGCAGTATTTATAATCTGGCCTGTACTAGTGCTGATTTCCACTTCCATCACGTCGAGATCGAAAGCTGGAATTAGTTAAATGCAAAGTAGTTGGATAATTAAGGACCTTCAATTCAACCATGAGGGAGTTCCGAGACCTTGTAGATCCCCAAAGAATAAGAGATAAGAAAACACACACGCACGTGGATTCTTGTCTTCCACACATAAAGTGCTCTCATAGCTAGTTTCTTTTTTAATGAAATTCTCCTTTCATTACTTTTAGTGAAAAAAAAAACGTTCAATGGAGTACAGCAAGTGAGACCCTTAAGCTTCTATACAAAAACAACCAAGATTACCTGTTTCCTACAATAATTATACCACTTGATTAAGTAGGAGGGTAAAGAAAGTGTGGTGGTAGATAATTCCACATAACTGTCGTGTTAACCAATGTGATAGTTTTCCCATATCTCATGCAATTCGATGCGTTAAATATCGTTGAAGGGGAGTGACCTTTAATTTCCTCTAATTGACCTTGCGTTTATCAGTGAGAAATAATTAGAAACGGGTTTCTTTTGGATCCTAGATTCGCTTTTTATGGTGAGGTCAAAACTCAACAGGGAAGAAGAACAGAGAGCTGAAGAAGAAAATGATGATGATGATATATGTGTGTGTGGGGCAGATCTATAAATTAGTTTTGTTCGTCACTCGTCCCAAGACCAACAATTTTCTAGCCTCTTTTTCCTTCCGAGGGCATTTCCAGAAGAAGAATGAAATAGAATGAAGAATGAAGAGTGAAAAATGAAAAATGAAGAATGAAGAAGAATGAAGAGAGTCAACCAACAACAACAATCAGCAGATAGATGGTAGCGGGCCACAATCTCTCATCCATGCTAAGCACAAAAATGTTAGATTTAGGCAAAACATGAAAAATTGGAACAAGTTAGATTTCAAACAAAATTTGGCAACAATCTAACATGAAAAGTTAGATTTCAGAAAAAATTTGGCAACAAATTATAAAAAATTCTGACAAACATGTACTAATAAGGGGTCATACACATTTCCGACATGTACTATCACAAGCACGAGGTATCGACATGCGCCTCGACCTAAGTATTAAGTGACGATTCCCCCACTGTCCTCGAGGGTGTAGAATAATCGGCCTACACACGACTAGCTCGATCGCTGCTAGTAGCGACGATGTGTGCGTTGCCATCAACATCATCATCCCCTCCACAACACCCATGACGTCTACATCCACGTGTCGAACTATAGGAAGCGGGGCTCGCACGTGCAGATGAACCGGGACTCAATTTGATTTGACTTGAGGCAGGACTCGCTCGACTTGATGAGGCCGAGGTTGATCCAGGCGACATCAGCTATGGGGTGGAGCCCGTCCTAGGTCGAGTGAGAGAGGGAGGCATAGTTGGACTCCCTGCAGTGGAGTCCGTGGATAGGCGACGACACCATTGTACATCATGTCGCATGACAGCCCGAGGGCTACCTCATGGAGTTGGCCCACCTAGGGGCATGCTCCTAGTTGTTTGGGATGTGGCGATACCAAGAGTGGCGGCCAAGCTCGTATCAAATGACCCTGGACAATCCCCCATTGGCGAGACTAGAGATGGACGTCATGCATATATAGTCCCATCTAATGAGATAGTACTCTTTTAGTAAAGGGTGAATTGGTAACACTGTTTTGCTAGGGGAGGATCTTGGGTTCGAGTTTAGACTACTATCTTTTCTTCTGAAGGGGACTGAATTTCTCATCACTTCCAATCAAATCTTCGGTCATGTAGCTCAAACCATAGCAAACCAATGACTATTAGGTGCTTCGAGCTACAAACTATATTGAAGGAAACAACTCATTCTAAATCTCCTAAGAGTATGTATGTTGGCTCAGACTTCTCAAATATCTTTCTAGAAGCTATGGGACGTCCATCAATTATAACTACGAAAACTAGGCGAGAAAGATCATGCAAGGGTATTTGATGTTTTTGGGCAAAATCTCTATCCATTAAACAAGAATTAGCTCCACTATCTAAGAGAGTTGGAACATAAAGTTGACAACTTGGTGTCCTAACTTGTATTTGGGCTTAGAATACCTCACTAACATGCTTAGAAGAGATAGAATCCCACACTAGGCTCCACAGATCTAGGACTGTACAACCAAATGGCTCCGATTTTGACCAGACTTATTCGTTTAACTACTCTAATAATTTACATAGGAACTCAAACTTATTGGATGGAGGTGGATTACTAAAGTTACTAATTGACATAGTTTTTATAATGTTGCTAGACTCATTTTTATTATTAAAGTTAATGTGATGTACCTGACGTCTAAGTTTGTGCGGGTAGTGACTGACAATATGTCGAGGACGTCCTCCACAATATAAGCTAGTCGATTTACTTGACGACATCGTTTCTCTTTATTTGATAATGGTCCTCGTCACAAGGATCATATCAATCTCCATTAGTGTCAAGTTACCCATTAGTGTTAGACTACGTGTTTGCCATGGAGCTGGGACAAGGCTATATTGTTGCCTTGGAGATGGTGTTGTCACTAATGTATAAGTTGGCGCAAATCTTCATCTTGTTTGTTGTTATTATTGCTTGGACTGACGCTCAAAAAGACGATCGGTACACCGTATTGCTCGGCTAATAGCTTTTGTGAGGGAATGTGTATATGTACATATGCATGCATATACAGGAAAATATGCATCAAACATGTACATATATAGCTGAATCCACATGTATGTCTCCATACACAGTTAAATATGCATGTATGTCTCCATACACAATTAATTATGCATGTATGTATACAGAGGAATATGTAAAGATAAATATCCTCATATGTATGCATATACAGATAACTGAAATATGTACAGGAGGAGACAAATAAATAAGAAGTGAAAATATCTCACGTGAATAGTCTCAGATAGGCATCTTACATAAATGCTTGTAAAGTGAAGAAGTTTTCGAAGATATATATGTTGACAAATTGAGAACAAAAAGAAATATATATAAAAATTAATAGAATGACAATATTATATTGAAAAGATTTTTTTTAAGTTAAATATTTGCAGCTTAATTTGCAATAAGAGTTACGGTTAAACTGACAGTAACGGTCACGTCCACAATTGCAGCTACAATTGAAGTAATTGTTGTATCTACATTTGAAACTATAGTTGTAGTAAATGTTGCGTCTACACTTGTTGTAAAGGTCGCGTCTATAGCTGCTATAAAGGTTGCGTCTACCGGTGCAGCTATAGTTGTAATAACACCACGTCTACAGGTCCAATTATAAGCTGTGCAGTACAGGTTACATTTGCAAGTGTAGTAAAACTCACGTCTATCGGTGTAGTAATGGTTGCATCTATAGGTCAAATTCTAAGTATAGTAAAGGTTTTCTTTAAATACTATTGCATATGTGGGGATAACTTTTTGAGTATCTATTGTAGCTTGATACATGCATACAAGTGGAAGAAGTTGAGTTACCTGATAGAGCTAAAGCTAATTCACTCATGTTACTTGGCTAACTAGAGCTCCACTTTAGTTGCATTGCAAAACTTGACTTAAGTTTGAAATTTCAACCAAAAAAACTATATGTTTGAAGCAAGTCTCAGCCAAGTCTTAACACAGACACATAGTTGTAGCAAACAAAGACCTAACGTCTCAGTTTGTGCGAGTAGTGACTAACATATAGTTGTAGCAAGTCTTAGCGGTAAAAAGTCTTGCACGAGTCTGAACTTGGTTCCACTTCAATTGCACAAAGATTTGAAATTGCATGGCATAGTACACACAAAGCGGACGATGAAAGATGATCTCCACGATCATGTTGGGCGTCATGGGCCAGAGAATGCTATACCGAATCAATTAATTGGTGGTGGACATACAGAACAATGTGGATGAGCTTCTAATACAATGGAGCAAACCGCTTCCCTTTTTTTCCCCCAAAACGGAACTCCTATTACTAGTTATAATTTAGTGAGGAATGACCTTTAATATGGAGCGAGGGGGCTGGTATTTGACGGAGCAATGTCCATAACATATAAGTTTCATACACAACATGAGTAGCTAAGTGTATAAAAGAAAGAAGGCCACCTTATCATTCAGAGGGGACGTATGGAAGACAAGCATTATACTTTGACCTCGTCTACACTTCTGGTTTGGGCGTTGTCTCTCGATCCGGCCTCACTACTCAGGACGCTGCCCTGCAGATCATCAGCGGCTCGTTCATGATATATATACAGGTAATAGGGGGCCTTAATTATCCAATTAATTCCAGCTAATTCCTTAGTCCATCAATCTGCATGCGGTGGGAATGTTATCATTCCATCTCGACGTGATTGAAGTGGGAATCGGCACTACTGCAGCTATTATTACAGCTGATTATCAGCAAATCTAATGCTGCAGGCCGGGTAGTAGTATAGCTGCTATCTATAGCCACTAATTATACTGATGGAGCATTCATATATATCAACACTTCTGAATCGTCAGGCGCAGGTAATTCTTCTACTCTGATCACTTTATATACTAGAGGTATAATGGAAATAGTGATGATCAATTGTAACAGTACATGCATGCATACATGCGCGGGAGATCGATCAGTGACGCTCTTGATGAATATCATATAATCCTCCTGCAGGTACATAGTACAGATCCGTGTGAATGGCCGGTGAGCAGCTTATGTGTATGGTTGCATCGCTAGAATATTATTGCTTGTGATCATGTGAAGCAAGATGCAACATTGTCAGGAAATGTGAGACAAGAATCAAATAAAACTGCTCGACAATTCGATCTGCGATTCGGCCGGATGCAACTGATCTGTGCTAATGCAACTGATCATTATCTGGGCTGGGCCGCCCTTGATCCAGTAGCCCGAACGATTAAGCTACTATCTACATTAAGGTACTTGTGAACATTAATCTTTCTAGTTAATGTGCCGTTACTGCTCGTCATTTCTCCACTAAATATTTCATCCTCGAATCGATTGAAATACATCTAATTAGTGCAGTCAAAATTGCAGCTCCATTAATTTCTATTTCGTAACTTGGGGTTCATTCCCGTGATGTACCTGCGGGAGACGATGTGCGGCCAGTAGTACGCTTGCAATTTGTGCTGCCACTTCCTGAATAAATATCCTTTAGCTGACTTGCAGCAGCAGCAGCTTGTTGCTCAGCTGATTGCATCTCCATTCGAAGCATCATTCCCTGACAATATTTTGTTCTAAGATTATATGATCATCCCCATATATAGATCTATGTATATATTTAAGCAGTACTACTAACCGGCCACTAGTGCAGAAGAAAAAGCATAACTTTGTGAGTGTCAATATCCGCATCAGACATATAGTTATTATAAGCCAAATAAATCAATGAACCAGCTTAGCCAAACATCGACATTAACTAACCTTAGCGGCCAACCAGCGCTCAAGGCGCTCCATAAAAGCATATTGCAGAGTTCCCAACTCTTCTGCTCTGATGACATTTACATCAACATTAACGAAAGTGCAGGGGAAAATTACCGATAACTGCCTAACAAAATTATCAATTATATTTTACTGGAAGATAAGGCCGTTAGGCATGCAATTGTAATCTTTTATTTCAGTAGGCATTAAAATGTAGTTTATAATTTTCCTAGGCACTTTTTGGTAATTCACCCAGGATTAAATGGTAAATTGTGCCGCAGCATGTCCTTAAATTAATTGTCTGTATTAAATCATGATAGTGCATCAGATTAGAGGATTCACCTTAAATTTGTAGCCGTAGACCAATTATATTCTACAATGGCTCGAGCAATTAGTGGATCCGCTCTCAACAAATTAATCTGCAAATTAGTATCGATCATATCGAGGATCCCTCCAATATCTCAAAAGCCAGCCCATATTGCACACAAAGACAAACAACATGACAAATTCACTATAGGTATAAGCAGTACCTGTTCTAAAATGTTGTCGGCATTTATAACAAACGTGTGAGCATCGACACCATGATCCAGCAGCCCGTTATGCTCACCAATTCGCAGCCCATGATTGGAAGCGTCAACTGTACTACTAATCATATTGAGAGATATATTAGAGCAATTCCTGTTTGGGATCATGGCCGGCTCATTGATCACATTAAGATGGTTGGATGCAGATCGCTCGCCAGCTGCAACTGATTCCCGTGACTGATGTAGTATGCAAATATCGTTCAATGGCACGAGTAGAAAGAGAAGTCCGAAGGCGAAGACGAGGCCGAAGATCCAAACATTGCTGGCCCAAGAATGTCCCCGCTTAGCATTTGCAATGAGGCAGAGGCAGATGATGGCAGCCCACGCGAGGGCCGCAATGCCCCAATCTGTACTGGGATCCTTAATTTAATTCGGAGGCACGCCCGACGTAAGCACAGTAAGACGGCAGCCACGCATGCGCTTTCGGCAACATAATGTAGCTATGAATCAGCGGGAGAGGCACCTGCAGCAAGCACTGATTCCATCACTGCGATTGCCACCACTATGTCCATGTTATGTATATTGTCATTGGGCATGGTACTATCAACTGCGGTGTTGCTGGCGATCGATTTGATGCAAACACTACTACGATATCCAAAGTGTTACAAATCAATCTGCATCAGCAGCTGATTAAAACCACCTACTGGTACCTTGATTCTAGTGCTAGCTGATATAAGATCGGTCGGCTATTCTATTAGAAGATGAAACACTGCAGGATGCACTAGGTAGGTTGGATACTAATTTTATGTCGACAAACAAACTCGTGATAAACATATAGAATACTTATTACATTAGCCGTAGGGCTCGCTATTGCTTAGAAAAACAATATGGTGCACTGCCCCTCAGTATTCTCTCCATTGTCAAGCTACTATATATATTGACGGTTCTATACCGTGCCCATTCCCGGCTTTCTGTTCATACTGCACGGAAACTACATACTGCACGTAGTTTCTGGGAATGTTCGAACTACTTCCAGAGAAAAGTGTGAAAGGAGATGCAAAAAACAGTATATTTATATATGCTTCTATCCATCGTGGCCTTGGAGGCCATGCATGGAGGGGTCCATGGTGAACGCCTATGAAGGACGCATAGTGAATGCCCATGAAAGGTCGGTGATGTTTCATATTGAACGCCCATGAAGTGTAGTTATAGATTTATTTATCTAATTATTCTAACTTATTATCTTCACACACCCCCTAAGTTAGATATTACATTTTGTTTTAGTCCTATCCGATTACAACTTTCGTAATGTTTGGATTTTTTAGTAGCTGATTTTGTGATAAAGTTTGCCCATTGTTCTTTAGTAAGCACACGTGCTATCTCAATATTGCCTTCCTTTAGTGATTCTCTAGTGAACTAAAGTTTCATGACAATATGCTTGATTAGCTTAAAGTGCGCAAGGTTCATCACAACTATTATGCCTGACATGTTGTCTTATCGAAGGAGAAGTGGATGATTTGGGAACAACATTTTCTCTTTCAAGAAATATTTTAGCAAAATTCTTTCCATTAACGCGAAAGTCATTGTCATATATTCAGCTTCAATTGATAAGAGTACTGTGACCCTTCCTGCTTTTTAGTTTGCCATAAAATGGATCTAGTTGAGAGAATGTACACGTAATCAGATGTCCATTGTAATGTACTCTCTTCATCATCCCCCTAATCGGTATCTGAGTAGCAATAGTTCACGCCATTCATTGTTCACACAGCAATAGTTTCCGGGAACGTTCATGTTGATTACCAAATAAAGGCAATAGATAAAGGCACCTGAATTTCTCTTCTCTTGTTCTTTTTCGTTTTCTTTTTTCCTTCTCTTTTTCTTTTCTGTGCCGATGATTCTTGATCATTGAATGTTTTTTTCTTTTGTGTATAAGCTGAATTTACGTGTAATTTAGCTTTTTCTAAATTGTTATTGCATGATAAGAACATGAAAGTCATTTCGTCATTTTCAAAATCTTGTTATTGCAGGTCCTCATTCACAAGCATTCCCATTCCTATTCACAAGCATTCCCGTTCCCATTCACAAGCATTCCTGTTCCCGTTCCCGTTCCCGTTCCCATTCCCAAGCATTCCCAAAATTTTAT
>JBBBWG010024957.1:0-10940 GCA_037176905.1 Azolla pinnata
GTGCAGCTGGAGGCAGGCGTCCTTGCTCACGGGTGCGTTGGGATTGGCCGTCCACACGACCTGCCCGCGTTCGGGGTCCGGCGTCTTGCTGGCCGAGAAGGTGTCCAAGGCGACGAGGCTGAGGTAGTAGTAATGGCCGCCGCCGCCGCCGCTACCGTTGTCATCATTGGCGCACAGATTGTCGGCGGAGATAACGAAGAAGAGCTGGAAAAAGACGGTGTAGGGGCCGGCGTAATGCTCGGAGGCGATCCCGATCGGCCGCCCATACAGGCGCTGCTTGTTGCTGAGCAGAATCGGGAGCGTCTCGTTCACGCACTGGCTCAGCTCTCCGCTGTAGCTGTACCTGGAGCTGTAGCTGTTGTTGCTGTAGGGCAGATTGCCGTAGTAGTTAGTGGCGTTGACATTCGAGGAGGGAAATCCAGTAGAAGACTGGGCTGCAACAACATTTATGCCCAAATTAGTGGAACAGCACCAGTAGAGTGTGGTGATGATAATTAGTGTGCCGCTGATGATGATCATCATCTTCACGGCAGCTATGGCGAGCTGATGCTGCAGGACGTGATGATGAGCTGCAGTGCTGCTACGTCTACTGCTGCTGCTAATGCTTCTACTACTTCTACTACTACTACCACAGGAGCTGATCTTCAGGCCGGCCATGAATTCATTCATTCATACATTTATTCATTCATTCATGCTGTACTGCTACGTCCTGCCTGAGATCAGAATCTGATCAGTGCTTCTGCGTCGCAGGCTTTATCATGCATATCGTTAAGATTTGATTGATTGATTGGGTGGAAAGCGAAAGAAAGACCTCTCTGCTTTTAACTCTACGCACATCAAAGGAAGAAGGAAGAAGGAAGAAGAAGGAAGAAACAGTCAATCCCGATAATTTCTTGCAAGACCTTCACGTTCGTACCACGAACGTGCATCGGATGCTCTGAGCATCTTCCAGCGCATGCCAGCAGATGCAAGCCTCGTGGTGGGGATGATTGACAGGGTTGCTCTCGTCTATGCGCTCAATGCCTGCACCCGCTCCCCTGACTTGCCCAAAGTCGTGGATGCTCATCGTTAAGCTCGGATCGGAGCATCTCCACGCTGTCAGAACCGCACTTGCAGCAACTGAATCGCCAAAGTCGTGGATGCATTCGATCGCATCGTGCTGCCCCCCACAGAGACCTCGTCCCGTGGAAATGATCCACGCATACGTGGCCAACGCGTGCGCCGCCGACGCGCTCCATGGGGGCTTGCGACCCGATAGGGCGAGCTTCTCCAGCGTGCTCCAAGCCTGCGTCCATCTCGCCTAAACCCTCAATTATACCCATCGATTCCTCCTTGGATGTCGTGTTGATTGCGTAATCAATCAACTAATCTGTTTATCACCCACTAACCAATTGGTTTCCATCCACATGACAATACTAGTGAGTGCAATTGCTCTTGCTTGAGATCGTCGTGTTGTGCAGACTTCTTGTTGCACCGTGTAGATTTGCGCAAGTTTTTTCCCGATTTTGACTGAACAAACCCTTTGGGGAGCATACAAAAAATCGTGGTGAGCCTGGAATGCCTTCTGTCCACGAATCTGACGTCAAGGATTCTACTTTGTTACATTGTTTTGTTACATTTGCAATGCATGCGCATGTGATTATATGTGACGATTGCATTGGCTGCCCTATGGTTTGCAGTGTTCTAACATAAACAAGTGTATATGAATCTGTCATCTATCACAGACACACACACTGAATCCTGGCATCATCCTCATGCCTATTGCTAACATTGGTGCATGCATCGCATCGATAGATTATAACATTTGCACTCGTTAAAAATATTGACTCGAATATATGAATGGTTCGTGAACACGACTATAATATTGTAATATATATTTTACTTTATATTAAGTTAACTTAGTACCCTTGTGATAGAATATATCTGCTCTTAAGAAAAAAAGAAAAAAAAAAGGTATATTAACATCTAAGGCCAAAATTAGCACGTAAGACAAAACATAAATAGTTGGATATGTACCCAATCATCCAAAGTACTGAAAAAAAATGAAAATATACCAATCTAAGAAAGATTGGATTGTGAATAACGAGTCTCGGGCCCTTCTAATAATAGGCAATACTATAAACTCTATGTCAAAACAACCTAAAACGAGTTGCATTCTTTTATGATCATCATTCAAAAAGTCATCAATAACTTCGTGATCTGCATGCTTAGTAGGCCCCAGTTGGTTGATTTTCATTTCGGGGCTTCATAATCCTCATACAAAGGAAGGCTTCGGGCACCAAAGAAACTTAAAAAATGTATATAGAAAATAAAGTTTAATCATGTCATCTCAAGTTGATATGGCACATGAATTTGTTTATTTAGCAAGTAATGATTTAATATCACAAAAGTGATCACACGGGTCATTGTATACATAGATGGCAATAGAAGTTCATTGTATAAATTGTAATTTTGATTTAAATATACACTACCGTTGTGTTACGTTATGATTCATATGAGATGAGGCTCAAATCAAGATACCTATATAAATATAAGGAATCTAGATCTATCAGAATATGCTTTACAGTTATAGCTACGTGTAGAGTCGCTTAATTGTTAAACAATAGCTTGCAATAGGTTCTTGATACAATTAGTGAAGAATAAACAATGGTACACAAATATTTACATAAGCTATTAGCAAAAATGGACTATATCATCCCATTTGTTATATAGTTTACGTATCTTGTACTACAGAAAAAAAAAACAAGGCATTATATAAAACATTAAAAATAGTTGAACAATATACAAAGTTTCTTTACAACTTTATACCTCTAGTTATGATTAAAAGAGCTCCAAACTATGTTGATATATTAGTTTTGGATGATATGATCTATTAACTTGAAACTTAATAGAACTTCTCTTAAAGAAACACAATCACGTAAAAGATATATTTATGTTCCTGTTATAATTTGATTGACAGGATGAACTTATAAAGAGAGTAATAATATAAATAAATAGTTTTTTTTTTAAAAGTAATTTAACAAATAATAATACCTACATGGAAAAAATCTTAACTCTCTTAACTTAGGTGTGTCTTTAAGGATGCTCATGCCAATTTATTATTAAAAAAGTTACTTTTTGTAATTGTTATAAAAGTGTTGACTTTTTAAAATTATGTTCTAATATTGTAGGGTCATAAAATCATGTGTGTATCAATCATTTTGTCACGAATTAAACATAAAAGCTAATGCACAAGAATATAAATTGAGAAATAAGACTCAAGATTTATATATATATATATATTTATTTATATATATTTAATGCTTGGTGTTAATCTCCTTGATTTTAACAAGTGAGATCAACCCTTTTTGTATATAAGGTGTGGTGCCTGCTAATTCTAGCATATCAATTCTAGTATATGAATTCAAGCAATTGTAACATACCAATTCCAGCATAGTAAGTCTTTATATAAGAGTAACTCTTTATCATTCTCGATCTCATATACTAAGTCTAACATGCGAACTCAATCTCATACATCATACTTAATTTAATGTTTTCTTATATACAAAGACCCAGGTTTGAGTTCGACCATGACAATACAAGTTTGAGTACTTTTAAATTCTAATATTCGTGACATTATCTTCCCCCTTGTACCGACTTCAAGAATATGTGGATTTATAAGGATATCATACTTGGAAGTCATAAACCACCTCTAGAGCATTTTGTAAATTATAAGCAAGCTCCATTTGGCCTCCAAGATTGGATATCCTTTCTATGGGAGTACATATTTGTTGATTTTCGGCGATGGTTTTGCCTCCCCAAGGAGCCATGAGCAGCCCCATAGTGCGGCCATTGGCAATTCCAACATAGTTTGCCAACGACTTGCCCTCCATCTCCTCCATCGGCATCCATGCAACCAAGCTCGTTGAGCTCCCAAACTTGCGAGGGATCAACTAAACATTCATGTCCTCTTCATCTTCTTCCTCCATCGTTGCCATCACCGACGACCTCGGCTTCTCGCCTTCCTCGCCCCTCTGTCGCAAACGAATTAGCCACGATGATCGCTTGAATTCACGTTTTCCTCCTATTCCTCCCGAAGCAGCAATAAAAGCCCGTGCTCTCGGTGGCCCTTGGCGGATCGACCCGTACAATGCCACCCTCCGGAACACGCACCTCGTCCCACGTACATGGGGCCTTGGAGCCTGTTCAGCGCCCTCATGTTCACGTCGAAGAACACCGTGTTGTGGTTTGCGTACCTATCGTTGGGGTCGACGCCCTCGAACCTTTGCAGGAATTGCACGTAGCAGATGCGCGCTCCCCTCCCCTATCCATTATGAAGCACATCGCCTACTTCATTGCCAGCAAGTTGTACACGTAGTGGTCGTAGTCCAAGTTGAGGATGAAAGGGCCAGTGGACATGATGGCCAAGGTCCACACGAGGGCATTCATTGCACCCGCCTTCTTGTTTTGATTTACATAATCTGCACAATTACGTAGATCAAGGTGGAGACTAAGCTTTTCTCGATGACAGGATTAAGATAAACATCCGTTTCTGCTTAGTTTAAAAGCTTTTAAATGCAATTTGGTTTACATAACGAAGTATCCGATCAACCAATTGCTTCATCCATACAAAAGTTTAAAAGCTTTAAAACGGGCATGTTTTGTGACAATCTATCATAATTGACTGACTACCGGAGAGTTGAAGTTTCCGGTGACACCAAAAGAGTCAATCAATGTTTTGTCTAATACTTGAACCCTTCCCCTTTCCATGAAGATTTTAAAACCCTTGTAAACCAATGCGAGTTGTGCATACTGAGTGATCCAACAATTTTGATGCAGCTCGTAATATATATTACATCAACCTGTGTATGATGCGTAAGAATTAGCACTTAAGATACTTAAGCAAGATAGACAGTGGGATTAGTAGACTCAAGGAAAGTAATATCACACAATGAACACAAGATGTGTATTGTAAGCGTAAGTTGATTTGAGTACAAGGTGGGCTCATTCCTACGCAGCTTATAATGGATACAAATGACCCTTAGTTGTGATCAATAGTACACAATCAGAGCTAGGGATCAAAGCTGCAGGATTAGCGCTATGCGCCAAAGCTGCAAGTCAATGCCAGTTTCAGATCCATGTGGATCACGCACTCCTCGTGCAGGTCCATGGGGATTATTGCAATGGGTTTCATGGTAGCATCAAAAGCATCGGTACTTTTTTGGCTTTGTGTTTGTGAATGAAGATTTTCATAGCTATTCAAAAATGCTCCATGGTACCTTGTGATGATTGTGTGTTCCTTGGACTGATTTAGTGATCTTTTACTTTTCATTGTGAAGCTGTTTATGGCCATTACCTGGATGGTGTGAAGGGTGAAAACAAATCTTGCAGAAACCAGGTCAAATGTGGCATTAACAATGGTCTCACAGGAAAGGAAAAACATAAATCCGCACAATCAATATTCAGTGATTTATGCATTCATCCTTCATATTCCATGCCATTGATCGGCTTAATGAAAGAGAATGCTAACAAGTGAAGCCTAACCCCACAAAATCAATTACAAATAGGGCAGAATATTGGGTGATTCGTCATTCTTCCGACGTGCTCCGTGCCATTGATATACCATTTTGTGGCAAAACGTGATTATGCACAGCCTCAAGGAAACTTATACTAATCCTTGCCTTTACCCCAGCAATTTGTGCAACGCCTGCATCGTACCTCAACTGACTCTCTTCTTTTCCTGCCAGCAGATTGAATCTTCGAGCCTCAAAAGAGCAAAAATGTCAAAGTGTGAATATTTCATAGACTAGCTATTTATGACCTCATTACTGATAATAATGATTGCCTTTCTTATAGCACAAATATGTATTGTAACGCAATTATGAAATAGAAACGATGCCTTTCCAACACATAGATTTCACACCATGTACTTGATTACTACTTGGTAGCTAGCCTCTAGTATCCAAAACGAACATGCAATCATAGAATATGATTTTAATCATGCCCTCTTTGCTTAAATGTGTGTCTGATGATGCGGATCAAATGTTTTATAAGATCTCTTATTCGAGGGGCATTGGCAAGTTATTGTTTCTTTTTCTATGCTTTTTGTACATTTTATGGTGACATCTTTTGAAAGGTTGGCAGAAGCATGCGTTAATTATACCAAAAACTGGCATTGCTCAAAACATGGGGAATCAAGAAGATAATTGAAGTAAACACAAATATTGCATATAATAAGATTTTCATTGGGCATCCTTAGATTGGAAGTAGGAATGCAAAAAAGTATGGAGTTTTCACAATTCCAATTCCTAGCGCAAAAGGTATTTAGAAGTCTGCTGGGTTTCTCAGCTACCTTTCATGTCGCAAGGTATATATATGGCACCTTGTGGCTGGTGGTGTTCTCGACTTCCTTTCGAGTCCAAGGTATTTATATGTCGGGTCATGATTGGTGGTTTGCCAATTGCTGATACTTTGAGATAAGAAACATTTTCAATGGGAATTGTTTCTTCTGCTCATTTAGAAGTAAAACTAGTTGGCATTGATCCTCTGTTGTCCAATAGCAGTGATTCATATGTTGGCCTGGTACAGATCTTTTGAACCATAACAACATTGTTAAAAAAAAAGCGTGTTTCTAATATTTTACTTAGGTTTAAATGCTTGATCGACAATGCCATATTAGTGTGGTTGATTCCTACGGTAAATCGGGGGCTTTCGGCAAAAATAGGTCAACACATAGAGTGTATCGTTCATGGATTTGTACGTTTTCTTGTAAGAGTCGATGAAATAACCCTGGGTGTATGGTTTTGTGTGTCCAAAATTGATCGAGCATGGACACCATAGATAGGCCAAACACTGCTTTGTTCAACATGGGAAAACAACATTGACTTCACTCGACTCGACTGCATAGAAAGGTCTCGGAAAAATTACTTGGTCGAGGAGGCCAAACGACCTTGGATTTGCTCATAGCAAAACTTCCTTGCTTGACAAGGCAAGACAACAAAATGTCTGGAAAGACTTGGCAAAAGCATAACAAAGTTGACTCATAAGACAGCGTGAAACATTCTTCATTCGTGACTCAACCAAAGTATGCAGATAGAGAGGGAAAAAAAATGAGATCTAAGGCAACTGCAAGAATGCCCGTCTTGCACAACTCTTTTTGGTTTTATTTTGTAAAGCTTTAGATCGTTTATGAAACAATAGACGCCTCTTCGTGGCCATGTGTAAATAGCAACAAGGTCGGCAAGACTCAAGAAAGAGTATGGTGTATAATGTTACTCTTGCTTATTTTACGATTGCAAAACCAGTGGAGTCGCAGCACATCACATGCGCGTGAATCGCAACGTAAAAGGAAAACAAGACATCAGAATAAAATAGAACCCTTGCCATTGGATGTTTTTCCAGTTCCCCAATGAGTTCGTTCGGGTCGAATCGAGAAATATTGCGCGAGTCTGCACGGCACAATGCAAAGTCTAGACAACACCACGATCTCATTTCATGGTGCAGCAGATCGAATCTCAGTAGGAAAGCAAGACCAATCGCAAAAGCATGGTCATGATGTAGATGGAAATCAATCAATCAATTTGCAGGGTGATAAACAGATTGGTTGATTGATTATACAGTCCAAACGTGACATCTAAAGAGAAATCGGTGGGTATAATTTAGGGTTTCCATCCTCGAATGTCCATGTCTCTTACTACAACAATATGATCTACATACCCATGAATTTCAGCACGGAGCTGAGCTGCTGCGTGAATCCTCCGTAAATCTTGTGCTGCCCCCAAACTAAGGACTGCGTGAATCCTTCGTAAATCTTCAGCTGCCCCCAAACTATCTGAATCATCGTATAATTCAGAATTTGATCAAGCTTGTTGTCCTCCGTTATTCTTCACAAAGCTTGGAGCGATTCATCGCAAGCGGCCAGGTTCCATTGTTAATGCATCGATTCGTTGTGTGCTGATCATCCACAATCTGCTAATTAGTTAAGGAATTACGCATGTTTTTCTGGGGTAAGATCGATCACAAACACGATTAAGTAGATCCAGATCAAGGCTAAGCTTTCGATGGCTCGATTAAGACAACTTCCTTTTGTACATAGTTTAAAGCTTTAAACGTGATTTGTTTACACCAATGTATCAGATCGACCAATCACTTCATCTCATATAAAGTTTAAAGCTTTAAAAATGGTATTGTTTTATGACGGCCTGTTTGATTGACATACTACCGAACAGTTGAAGTTTCCGACTACCGGAGAGTAAATGTTTTCTCCGGTGCCCAAACCCTTTCCCTTTCTATGAAGATGATGAAACCCTTGAAAACCAAGCGAGTTGTGCAATATACGAAGTGATGGGAGATTATAAAGTTAAGCTTGATAACATTTTTAATGATAAACATGAAAGCATCTGACCCTTTTACAAAGCCTACAAAGCGGAAGCTCTGATCCGATCAAGCCTCCAAACTCAGATGTCATGGCGGTGGTACAACATCAATGAATGAATTCATGGCCGGTCTGAACGGAGCTGGGTCTGTGGCGCTGTGTTGGGTTTCCGACAACAAAAGCAGCCTTCAGTTGGCTCCTCTTCCGGCTGACAGGTATGTCATATGACTTCTTAGCCCTTTAGGGTTTAGGGTTTGGGGTCCATCCAGCAGTTCTGATGCAGCTCCTAACTTACATGACATCAACTTGTGTATGATGAGTAAGAATTAAGACTTAAGATACTTAAGCAAGATAGACTGTGAGATTAGTAGAGTCAAGGAAAGTAATATGACACAATCAACACAAGATCTGTATTGTAAGTGTAAGTTGATTTGAGTACAAGGTGGGCTATTTACAGCTAAGTATGTATGATACACGAAATTTATTAATGCACCAAGATTCCTACGCAGCTTATAATGGATATGAATGAACCTTATTTGTGATCAATAGTACAGAATCAGAGCTACGGATCAAAGCTGCAGGATTAGAGGTATGCGCCAAAGCTGCAGGTCCATGCGCTCCATGGGAAACCAAGAGTTGGCGATCGGAATCGTTGGCGGGTTTAAGGCTGATTTGTACAGTGGTGCCGGCGTTGCCACCAGCGGCGCCGCCTCCTTACATGGGCCGCTTGGAGCTCGAGAGATTTTCCGCGTGCATGTAGGCATTCAGGAACGAGGTTTCCTCATCATGGGAATCGGCCGGCTTCTTCTTCATGCTGGTGCTGGTGCTGAAGGTCGACGTGGAAGCAGCGGAGGAGCTTCTGCCAGAGCTGAAGAACGATGACGAGCTCCATGTCCTGTAATATTGATCCGGCGCAGGCGGCCTCTGCGGCTGCCTGTCCTGAGCAGCAGCTGCATCCGCGCCACTGATCCTCCTCATCGTCTTGTCCATAACACTGGGGAGGAGCTCCATCTCCCCATCATCATCCATATAGTAGGCCGGCACCGACGGCATGAGCACGTCGGCGTTCCCTTCCAGCATCTGCACAACCTCGATCATGTTCGGCCGGCGCTTGGGATCCATCTGCACGCACAGCGCCGCCACGTCCACCATCCTCATCGCCTGCTCCTCGTCGTACAACAGCTTCATGATGTGGCGGCCGGAATCGGCAGTACCGCCTCCTCGGGAGATCAGCCGGCGGTCGATGAGCTCCACCACGCTGGCACGGGGGCTCGGGCTCCTTCCCAGCTTCTGCCTGAGCAGCGCCCTCCAGTCCTTCTCACGCCGCCCGCTCACGATCTCCAGCAGCACGATCCCGAAGCTGTACACGTCGCACTTCTCCGTCACGGCGCCGTCGACGAGCCACTCGGGCGCGAGGTAGCCCGGCGTCCCCCGCATCAGCGTCACCACCGCGCTCTCCTCGGGCCCCCCGCGCTCCACGCGCCGTGACATCCCGAAGTCCGAGATCTTCGCCACGAAGCCCGGGCCCAGCAGGATGTTCTGCGGCTTCAGGTCCATGTGGATCACGCGCTCCTCGCACTCCTCGTGCAGGTACGCCAGCCCCCTCGCGGTGCCCAGCACGATCTCATACCGCCGCGCCCACGTCAGGACTGGTGGCGGCGCCGCCTGATCGTCGCCATCCACCAGCGGCACTAAATCTTGATCAGTCTCCGAATAATTAGGAGTTTCAGATTGCTTGGGGCCGGCGGCTGAAGATGATGATCTGCGGAAGATCCACGCATCGAGCGACCCATTCTCCATGTACTCATACACGAGGAGCTTGTGCGCGGCTCCCTCGAGGCAGAAGCCGATGAGGCGCACGAGGTGCAGATGGTGCGTCCGACTAAGAATCGAGACCTCGGCCAGGAACTCCTTGTTCCCCTGCTGCCCCCGGCCTCCACCATCGGAGTCGAGCCGCTTGACGGCGATGGGCGTGCCGTCCTCCATCGCCCCCCGGAACACGCTCCCGAAGCCGCCACCACCTAGACGGTCCGAGAAGCCGCAGCTGAACTCGTGCAGCTCCTTCCATGTGAAGCGCCGCGGCTTCGAGCCCGTGAGCGACAGATCGAGGAGCGCGTCTTCCGCCTCCCTTTCTTGCGCCTGCTTCTTAGCGCGCCTCCTACAGACACAGACTGCACAGGGCAATGCGACGACGATTGCGGCAGCGAGGATGCTCATCGATACGGCTACTGCAATCAGTTTGCCCCGTGACCACTTTGATGACGGTCGCAGGACCTGCGTATACTTCAAGTAGCCGATGTTGGAGGCAAGATTCTCGGCAGAAGTGTCGTTGACGATGATGCTGGCTACAGGACCTAGGATGAGGAAACAGAAGCCGCCGTTCTGCGAGCTCCAGAATGCGGCGGTGCAGGAGCAGTTGTTGGAGCAGCTTTCCCAGCAGCTTTCATTGCTTACGTTGGTGTAGTGGGGGGGGACGAAAGCGTTGGAGAAGTAGGTGGCCCCCCATACTATGACGGACGGCTGTGGCTGGCGATTCATGCAATCACTTGCAGCAGGATCGGGTTCCCTGGTTGATTGTATACTATCA
>JBBBWG010024968.1:0-10931 GCA_037176905.1 Azolla pinnata
AGGGCGCAGTCCGCCCTCGTGCTGGTCTGTCCCTTCCTCAGATCTCACACATCTTCACCTTTTCAGTCGTTTCTTTCTGCCTGAGTTTCAAAATCCAATTTTCTTTTTGCCATTGCATAGCTTGCTCTATTTTAGTTCGATTCAATCCAAGAAACTCAGAAATCGGATATCGCACGAGGGAGCTATGAGGTTTTTCTGGTGAAGGGCGCAGTCCGCCCTCGTGCTGGTCCGTCCCTTCCTCAGATCTCACACATCTTCATCTTTTCAGCCGTTTCTCCCCACCTGAGTTTCAAAATCCAAATTTTTTGCTTCCATTGCGGAGCTTGGTCTCTTCTGGTTCGATTCAATCCAAAAAACTCAGAAATCGGATATCGAATGAGGGAGCTATGAGTTTTTTCTGGGGAACGGCGCAGTCCTTGCTCGTGCTGGTCGGTCCCTTCCTCAGTTCTGATACATCTTCACCGTTTCAGCCGTCTCTCCCCGCCTGGGTTGCAGAATCCAAACTTTTTTGTTCAATTGCGTAGATTAGTCTCTTTTGGTTCTATTCAAGGCAAAAAAGTCGGAAATCGGATACCGCACAAGGGACCTCTGACCTTTTTCTGGTGAAAGGCGCAGTGTGCCCTAGTCCTGGTCGGTCGCTTCCTCAGACCTCACACATCTTCACCTTTTCAGCTGTTTCTCTACGCCTGAGTTTGAAAATCAAATTTTTTTCCTTCCATTTCGTAGCTTGCTCTTTTCTAGTTCGATTCAATCCAAAAAACTCAGAAATTGGATATCGCACGAGGGAGCTATGAGATTTTTCTAGGGATGGGCGCAGTCCACCTTCGTGCTGGTCGGTCCCTTCCTCAGATCTGACACATCTTCAGCTTCTCAGCCGTTTCTCCCCGCCTGGGTTGCAGAATCCAAACTTCTTTGTTCAATTGCGTAGACTGGTCTCTTTTGGTTCGATTCAAGCCCAAAAACTCGGAAATCGGATATCGCACGAGGTAGCTATGAGCTTTTTCTGGGGAAGGGCGCAGTCCGCCCAGGTCCTAGTCGGTCCCTTCCTGAGATCTGACACATCTTCACCGTTTCAGCCGTTTCTCCCCGCCTGAGTTTCAAAATCCAAATTTTTTTCTTCCATTGCGAAACTTGTTCTCTTCTGGTTCGATTCAATAAACAAAACTCAGAAATCCGATATCGCACGAGGGAGCTTTGAGCTTTTTCTGGGGAAGGGCACAGTCCTTGCTCATGCTGGTCGGTCCCTTCCTCATATCTAACATCTCTTCACCTTTTCAGCTGTTTCTCGACGCCTGAGTTTCAAAATCAAATTTGTTTCCTTCCATTGCGTAGCTTGCTCTTTTTTTGTTCAATTCAATCCAAAAAACTCAGAAATCGGATATCGCACGAGGGAGCTATGAGCTTTTTCTGGGGATGGGCGCGGTCCACCCTCGTGTTGGTCGGTCCCTTCCTCAGATCTCACACATCTTCACCTTTTCAGCCGTTTCTCCCCGCCTGGGTTGCAGAATCCAAGCTTTTTAGTTCCATTGTGTAGCTTGCTCTCTTTTGGTTCGATTCAATAAAAAAAACTCAGAAACTGGATATCGCACGAAAGAGCTATGAGCTTTTTCTGGGAATGGGCGCAGTCCACCCTCGTGCCGGTCGGTCCATTCCTGAGATCTGACACATCTTCACCATTTCAGACGTTTCGCCCCGCCTAAGTTTATAAATTCAATTTTTTTTCGTCCATTGCGGAGCTTGCTCTCTTCTGGTTCGATTCAATAAAAAAAACTCAGAAATCTGATATCGCACGAAAGAGCTATGAGCTTTTTCCGGGGATGGGCGCAGTCCACCCTCCTGCTGGTCGGTCCCTTCCTCAAATCTGACACATTTTCTCCCCGTCTGAAATTTAAAATCCAATTTTTTTTCTTCCATTGCGTAGCTTGGTATCTTCTGGTTCGATTCAATCCAAAAAACTCAGAAATCGGATATCGCACGAGGGAGCTATGAGCGTTTTCTGGGGAAGGGCGCAGTCCACCCTCATGCTGGTTGGTCCGTTCCTCAGATCTCACACATCTTCACCTTTTCAGCTGTTTCTCCTCACCTGAGTTGGAAAATCCAATTTTTTTTCGTCCATTGCGTAGCTTACTCTCTTCTGGTTCGATTCAATAAAAAACACTCGAAAATCGGATATCGCACGAGAGAGCTATGAGCTTTTTCTAGGGATGGGCGCAGTCCACCCTCGTGCTTGTCGGTCCCTTCCTCAGATCTGACACATCTTCACCTTTTCAGCTGTTTCTCCCCACCTTTTCTTCCATTGCGAAAGTTGCTCTATTCTGGTTCGAGTCAAGCCAAAAAACTCAGAAATCAGATATCGCACGAGGGAGCTATGATCTTTTTCTGGTGAAGGGCGCAGTCCGCCCTGGTCCTGGTCGGGCCCTTCCTCAAATCTCCCACATCTTCACCTTTTCAGCCGTTTCTGCCCGCCTGAGTTGCAAAATCCAATTTTTTTTTGTCTATTGCATAGCTTGCTCTCTTCTGGTTCGATTCAATAAAAAAAACTCAAAAATCGGATATCGCATGAGGGAGCTATGAGCTTTTTCTGGGGAAGGACGCAGTCCTTGCTCGTGGCTGGTCGGTCCCTTCCTCAGATCTGATACATCTTCACCGTTTGAGCTGTCTCTCCCCGCCTGGGTTGCAGAATCCAAACTTTTTTGTTCAATTGCGTAGATTGGTCTCGTTTGGTTCTATTCAAGGCAAAAAACTCAGAAATCGGATACCGCACAAGGGACCTCTGAGCTTTTTCTGGTGAAGGGCGCAGTGTGCCCTGGTCCTGGTCGGTCCCTTCCTCAGATCTAACACATCTTCACCTTTTCAGCCGTGTCTCCCCGGCTGGGTTGCGGAATCCAAACTTTCTAGTTCCATTGTGTAGGTTGCTCTCTTTTGGTTCAATTCAAGCCAAAAAACTCAGAAATCGGATATCGCACGAGAGAGCTATGAGCTTTTTCTGGGGAAGGGCGCAGTCCACCATTGTGCTGGTCGCTCCCTTCCTCAGATCTGACACATCTCCACCTTTTTAGCCGTTTCTCCCAGACTGGATTGCAGAATCCAAACTTTTTTGTTTAATTGCGTAGCTTGCTCTCTTTTGGTTCGATTCAAGCAAAAAAACTCAGAAATCGGATATCGAACGAGGGAGCTATAAGCTTTTTCTCGGGAAAGGCGCAGGCTGCCCTGGTCCTTGTCGGTCCCTTCCTTAGATCTGACACATCTTTACCTTTTCAGCCGTTTCTCCCCGCCTGAGTTTCAAAATCCAATTTTTTTACTTCCATTACGTATCTTGTTCTCTTCTGGTTCGATTCAATAAAAAAAACATAGAAATCGGATATCGTACGAGGGACCTATGAGCTTTCTCTAGGGAAGGGCGCAGTCCGCCCTGGTCCTGGTCGGTCCTTTCCTCAGATCTCACACATCTTCACCTTTTGTGCCGTTTCTCCCGGCCTGAGTTTCAAAATCCAATTTTTTTTCTTCAATTGCGTAGCTTCCTCTCTCCGGTTCCATTCAATCCAAAAAACTCAGAAATTGGATATCGCACGAGGAAGCTATGAGCTTTTTCTGGTGAAGGGCGCAGTCAGCCCTGGTCCTGGTCGGTCCCTTCCTCACATCTCACACATCTTCACCTTTTCAGCCGTTTCTCCCCGCCTGAGTCGCAAAATCCAAACATTTTGGTTCAATTGCGTAGCTTGCTGTCTTCTGGTTCGATTCAAGCCAAAAAACTCGGAAATCAGATATCGCACGAGAGAGCTATGACCTTTTTCCTGGGAAGGGCATAGTCCTTCCTTGTGCTGGTCGGTCGCATCCTCAGATCGGACACATCTTCACCTTTTCAGCTGTTTCTCCACGCCTGAGTTTCAAAATCTAATTTTCTTTCCTTCCACTGCGTAGCTTGGTCTTTTCTAGTTCGATTCAATCCAAAAAACTCAGAAATCGGATATCGGACGAGCGAGCTAGGAGCTTTTTCTGGGGAAGGGCGCAGTCCGCCCTCGTGCTAGTCGGTCCCTTCCTCTGATCTGAGACATCTTCACCTTTTCAGCCGTTTCTCCCCGCCAAGGTTGCAAAATCCAATTTTTTTTCTCCCATTGCGTAGCTTGCTCTCTTCTCGTTCGACTCAATCGAAAAAACTCAAAAATCAGATACCACACCAGGGAGCTATGAGCTTTTTCTGGTGAAGGGCGTAGTCTTTCCTTGTGTTGGTCCGTCGCTTCCTCAGATTGGACACATCTTCACTTTTTCAGCTGTTTCTCCACGCCTGAGTTTCAAAATCTAATTTTTTTTCCTTCCATTGCGTAGCTTGGTCTTATCTAGTTCGATTCAATCCAAAAACCTCAGAAATCGGATATCGCACGAGCGAGCTAGTAGCTTTTTCTGGGGAAGGGAACAGTCCGCCCTCGTGCTGGTCGGTCCCTTCCTCAGATCTGAGACATCTTCACCTTTTCAACCGTTTCTCCCCGCCTGGGTTGCAAAATCCAATTTTTTTTTTCCATTGCGTAGCACGCTCTCTTCTGGTTCAATTCAATCCAAAAAACCCAGAAATCGGATATCGCACGAAGGAGGTATGAGCTTTTTCTGGGGAAGGGCGCAGTCCGCCCTAGTCCTGGTCGGTCCCTTCCTCAGATCTGACACATCTTCACCTTTTCAGCCGTTTCTCCCCGCCTGAGTTTCAAAATCCAATTTTTTTTATTCCATTACGTAGCTTGCTCTCTTCTAGTTCGATTCAAGCCAAAAAACTCGGAAATCGGATATCGCACGAGGGACCTATGAGCTTTTTTTGGGCAAGGGCGCAGTTTGCCCTGGTCCTGGTTGGTCCCTTCCTCAAATCTCACACATCTTTACCTTTTCAGCCGTTTCTCCCCGGCTGAGTTGCAAAATCCAAACTTTTTGGCTCAATTGCGTAGCCAGCTCTCTTCTGGTTCGATTCAAGCCAAAAAACTCGGAAATCGGATATCGCACGAGGGAGCTATGAGCTTGTTCTGGGGAAGGGCGCAGTCAGCCCTCGTGCTAGTCGGTCCCTTCTTCAGATCTGACACATCTTCACCTTTTCAGCCGTTTCTCCCCGCCTGAGTTTCAAAAATCCAATTTTTTTTCTTCCATTGCGAAAGTTGCTCTCTTCTGGTTCAATTCAATCCAAACAACTAAGAATTCGGATATCGCACGAGGGAGCTATGAGCTTTTTATAGGGAAGGGCGCAGTCCGTCCTAGTCCTTGTCGGTCGCTTCCTCAGATCTCAAACATCTTCACCTTTGCAGCCGTTTCTCTACGCCTGAGTCTCAAAATCTAATTTTTTTCCTTCCATTGCGTAGCTTGGTCTTTTCTAGTTCGATTCAAGCCAAAATACTTTGAAATCGGATATTCCACGTGGGACCTATGAGCTTTTTCTGGGGAAGGGCGCAGTCCGCCCTGGTCCTAGTCGGTCCCTTCCTCAGATCTCACACATCACCACCTTTTCAGCCGTTTCTCCCCGCCTGAGTTGCAAAATCCAGAGTTTTTTGTTCAATTGCGTAGCTTGCTCTCTTCTGGTTTGATTAAAGCAAAAAAACGCAGAAATCGGATATCGCACGAGGAAGCTATGAGCTTTTTCTGGGGAAGGGTGGAGTCCGCCCTGGTCCTGGTCCGTCCCTTCCTCAGATCTGACACATCTTCACTTTTTCAGCCATTTCTTCCCGCCTTCGTTGCAAAATCCAAACTTTTTGGTTGTATTGTGTAGCTTGCTCTCTTCTGGTTTGATTCAAGCCAAAAAACGCAGAAATCGGATATCGCACAAGGGAGTTATGAGCTTTTTCTCCGGAAGGGCGCAGTCCGCCCTAGCGCAGTCCGCCCTGGTCCTGATCGCGGGTCCCTTCCTCAGATCTGACACATCTTCACCTTTTCAGCCGTTTCTCCCCGCTTGAGTTGCAAAATCCAAACTTTTTGGTTCAATTGCGTAGCTTGCTCTCTTCTGGTTCGATTCAAGACAAAAAACTCAGAAATCGGATATCGCACGAGGGAGCTATGAGCTTTTTCTGGGGAAGGGCGCAGTCCGCCCTCGTGCTGGTCTGTCCCTTCCTCAGATCTCACACATCTTCACCTTTTCAGTCGTTTCTTTCCGCCTGAGTTTCAAAATCCAATTTTTTTTTTGCCATTGCATAGCTTTCTCTATTTTGGTTCGATTCAATCCAAAAAACTCAGAAATCGGATATCGCACAATGGAGCTATGAGCTTTTACTGGGGAAGGGCGCAGAATGCCCTGGTCCTGGTCCGACCCTTCCTCAGATCTGACACATCTTCACCTTTTCAGCCATTTCTCCCCACCTGTGTTGCAAAAACCAGACTTTTTGGTTCAATTGCATAGCTTGCTCTCTTCTGGTTGGATTCAAGCAAGAAAAATCGGAAATCGAATATCGCACGAGGGACCTATGAGCTTTTTCTGGGGAAGGGTGCAGTCCGCCCTGGTCGTGGTCCGTCCCTTCCTCAGATCTGACAGATCTTCACCTTTTCAGCCGTTTCTCCCCGCCTAAGTTTCAAAATCCAATTTTTTTTCTTCCACTACGTAGCTTGCACTCTTCTGGTTCGATTCAATCCACAAAACTCAGAAATCGGATATCGCACGAGGGAGCTATGAGCTTTCTCTGGGGAAGGGCACCGTCCGCCCTGGTCCTGGTTGGTCCCTTGCTCAGATCTGACACATCTTCACCTTTTCAGTCGTTTCTCCCCGCCTGAGTTGCAAAATCCAAACTTTTTGGTTCAATTGCGTAACTTGTTCTCTTCTGGTTCGATTCAAGCCAAAAAATTCGGAAATCGGATATCGCACGAGGGACCTATGAGCTTTTTCTGGAGATGGGCACAGTCCGCCCTGGTCTTGGTCCGTCCCTTCCTCAGATCTGACACATCTTCACCTTTTCAGCCGTTTCTCCCCACTTTAGTTTCAAAATCCAATTTTTTTTCTTCCATTGTGAAACTTGCTGTCTTCTGGTTCAATTCAATAAAAAAAACTCAGAAATCGAATACCGCAGGAGGGAGCTATGAGCTTTTTCTAGGGAAAGGCGCAGTCCGCCCTGGTCCTGGTTGGTCCCTTCCTCAGATCTGACACTTCTTCACCTTTTCATACGTTTCTCCCCGCGTGAGTTTCAAAATCCAATTTTTTTTTTCTTCCATTGCGTAGGTTGCACTCTTCTGGTTCGATTCAAGCCAAAAAACTCAGAAATCGGATATCGCACGAGGGATCTATGAGCTTTTTCTGGGGAAGGACGCAGTCCGCCCTGGTCCTGTTCGGTCCCTTCTTGAGACCTCACAAATCTTTACCTTTTCAGCCGTTTCTCCCCGCCTTAATTTCAAAATCCAATTTTTTTTCGTCAATTGCGTACCTTGCTCTCTTCTACTTCGATTCTATCCAAAAAACCCAGAAATCGGATATCGCACGAGGGAGCAATGAGCTTTTTCTGGGGAAGGGCGCAGTCCGCCCTCGTGCTGGTCGGTCCCTTCCTCAGATCCGACACATCTTCACCTTTTCAGCTGTTTCTGCATGCCTGAGTTTCAAATTTTAATTTTTTTCCGTCCATTGCGTTTCTTGTTCTTTTCTTGTTCGATTCAATCCAAAAAACTCAGAAATAGGATATCGCACGAGGGAGTTATGAGCTTTTTCTGGGAAAGGGCGCAGTCCGCCCTAGTCCTGGTCGGTCCCTTCCTCAAATCTCACACATCTTCACCTTTTCAGCCGTTTCTCCCCGCCTGGGTTACAAAATCCAAACATTTTGGTTGAATTGCATAGCTTGCTCTCTGCTGGTTCGATTCAAGCAAAAAAACTCAGAAATCGGATATGGCACGAGGGAGCTATGAGCTTTTTCTAGGGAAGGGTGCAGTCCACACTCGTGCTGGTTGGTCCCTTCCTCCGATCTGACACATCTTCACCTTTTCAGCCGTTTCTCTTCGCCTAAGTTTCAAAATCCAAACATTTTGGTTTAATTGCGTAGCTTGCTCTCTTCTGGTTTGATTCAAGTGAAAAAATTCAAAAATCCGATATCGCACGATAGAGTTATGAGCTGTTTCCGGGGAAGGGCGCAGTCCGCCCTGGTCCTGGTCGGTCCTTTCCTTAGATCTGAGACATCTTCACCTTTTAAGCCGTTCCTCACCGCCAGGGTTGGAAAATCCAATTTTTTTTCTTCCATTGCGTAGCTTGCTCTCTTCCGGTTCGATTCAGTCCCACAAACTCAAAAATCAGATATCGCACGAGGGAGGTATGACCTTTTTCTGGGGAAGGGCGCAGTCCGCCCTGGTCCTGGTCGGTCCTTTCCTCAGATCTCACACATCTTCACCTTTTGTGCCGTTTCTCCCCGCCTGAGTTTGAAAATTCAATTTTTTATATTCCATTGCGTAGCTTGTTCTCTTCTGGTTCGATTCAATCCAAAAAACTCCGAAATCGGATATCGCACGAGGGAGCTATGAGCTTTTTCTGGTGAAGGGCGCAGTCCGCCCTGGTCTTGGTCGGTCCCTTCCTCATATCTCACACATCTTCACCTTTTCAGCCGTTTCTCCCCGCCTGAGTTTCAAAATCCCATTTTTTTTCTTCCATTGCGAAGCTTGTTCTCTTCAGGTTCGATTCAATCCAGAAAACTCAGAAATCGGATATCGCACGAGGTAGCTATGAGCATTTTCTGGTGATCGGCGCAGTCCGCCCTGGTCCTGGTCGGTCCCTTCCTCAGCTCTGACACATCTTCACCTTTTCAGCCGTTTCTCCCCCCCTGAGTTTCAAAATCCAATTTTTTTTCTTCCATTGCGTAGCTTGTTCTCTTCTGGTTCTATTCAATCCAAAAAACTCAAAAATCGGATATCGAACGAGGGAGCTATGAGCGCAGTCCGCCCTGGTCCGCCCTGGTCCTGGTCGGTCCCTTCCTCATATCTCACACATCTTCACCTTTTTAGCCGTTTCTCCCCGCCTGAGTTTTAAAATCCAATTTTTTTCTTCCATTGCGTAGCTTGTTCTCTTCTGGTTCGATTCAATCCAAAAAACTCAGAAAGCAGATATCCCACGAGGGAGCTATGAGCTTTTTCTACTGAAGCGCGCAGTTCGCCTTGGTCCTGGTCGGTCCCTTCCTGAGATCTCACACATCTTTACCTTTTCAGCTGTTTCTCCCCGCCTGAGTTTCAAAATCCAAGTTATTATCTTCCATTGCGTAACTTGCTCTCTTCTGGTTCGATTCAATCCAAAAAACTCAAAAATCGGATATCGCATGAGGGAGCTATGAGCTTTTTCTATTGAAGGGCGTAGTTCGCCCTGGTCCTGGTCGGTCCCTTCCTCAGATCTCACACATCTTCACCTTTTCAGCCGTTTCTCCCCGCCTGAGTTTCAATATCTATTTTTTTCCTTCCATTGCGTAGCATGCTCTCTTCTGGTTCGATTCAATCCGAAAAACTCAGAAATCGGATATTGCACGACGGAGCTATGAGCTTTTTCAGGGGAAGGGCGCAGTTCGCACTGGTCCTGGTCGTTCCCTTCCTCAGATCTAACACATCTTCACTTTTTCAGCCGTTTCTCCCCGCCTAATTCTCAAAATCCAATTTTTTTAATTCCATTACGTAGAATGCTCTCTTCTGGTTCGATTCAAGCCAAACAACTCGGAAATCGGATATCGCACGAGAGAGCTATGAGCTTTTTCTGGGGAAGGGCGCAGTCCGCCCTCGTGCTGGTCGGTCCCCTCCTCAGATCTGACTCATCTTCACCTTTTTAACCGTTTCTCCCCGCCTGAGTTTCAAACTCCCATTTTTCTTATTCCATTGCGTAGCTGGCTCTGTTCTGGTTCAATCCAAAAAACGCAGAAATCGGGAATCGCACAAGGGAGCTATGAGCTTTTTCTGGGGAAGGGCGCAGTCCGCCTTGGTCCTGGTCGGTCCCTTCCTCAGATCTGACACATCTTCACCTTTCCAGCCGTTTCTCCCCGCCTGAGTTTCAAAATCCAATTTCTTTTTATCTGTTGTGTAGCTTACTTTCTTCTGGTTGGATTCAATCGAAAAAACTCAGAAATCGAATATCGAACGAGGGAGCTATGAGCTTTTTCTGGGAAACGGCGCAGTTCGCCATGGTCCTCGTCGATCCCTTCCTCAGATCTCACACATCTTGACCTTTTCAGCCGTTTCTCCCCGCTTGAGTTCAAAATCCAATTTTTTTTCTTCCATTGCGTAGCTTGCTCTCCTCTAGTTCGATTCAATCAAGAAAACTTAGAAATTGGATATCACACGAGGGAGCTCTGAGCTTTTTCTGGGGAAGGGCGCAGTACGCCCTGCTCCTGGTCGATCCCTTCCTCAGATCTGACACATCTTCCCCTTTTCAGCCGTATCTCCCCGCCTGAGTTTCAAATTCAAATTTTTTTTATGCATTGCATAGCTTGCTCTCTTCTGGTTCGATTCAATCCAAAAAACTCGGAAATCGGATATTGAACGAGGGAGCTATGATCATTTTCTGGGGAAGGGCGCAGTCCGCCTTGGTCCTGGTCGGTCCCTTGCTCAGATCTCACATATCTTGACCTTTTCAGCCGTTTCTCCCTGCCTGACCTTCAAAATCCAATTTTTTTTTTCCCATTGCGTAGCTTGATCTCTTCTGGTTCGATTCAATCCAAAAAACTCAGATATCGGATATCGCACGAGGGAGGTATGAGATTTTTCTTGTGAAGGGCGCAGTCCGCCCTCGTGCTGGTCGGTCCCTTTCTCAGATCTCACACATCTTCACCTTTTTAGCCGTTTCTCCCCGCTTGGGTTGCAAAATCCAATTTTGTTTCTTCCATTGCGAAAGTTGCTCTCTTCTAGTTCGATTCAATGAAAAAAACTGAGAAATCGGGTATCGCCCGAGGGAGCTATGAGCTTTTTCTGGGGAAGGGCGCAGTCCGCCCTAGTCCTGGTCGGTCCCTTCCTCAGATCTGACACATCTT